>JABASD010002889.1:0-23210 GCA_019776165.1 Pogonognathellus flavescens
TTAACGAGCGCTCGAGAGCCAGCATTAGCAGCTACGCAACAACGCAAGATTTTCTTACAGATTGTGTTGCACTAAACACAATCGTATATAGTCAGTCAGTTTTTAGTTAACTGTTTGATCGTGTCACGCTCGTCTGAGTCTACTACTACAACAGTGATGTGTAAAGATGAAAGAAGAGAATGAAGGTTGTGACAATTTTTGCAATAATACCTGTTTATTTACTTTGCATACGTTTCGTGGAGTGAATAGTGTTTTGTTTTGATGGAATCTGTGCTACATGTGTTAAGAGCACAAGGTACGCAGAATTCCTAACGGTTTCAAATAACAGAAGGGTCAGCTATAGAGAATTGACAAATCATCGGCAACACAATTCTAAACCAAATTTAAGAATTTGCAAAAAAGAATTACACATAGGATTAAAAGGATTCTTTATTTTATTACATTTTTGTGAGTGACAAGTGTAATACTATATCTGATTGCATTTAGAAAATTTCATACGAACAGAAGTACATATTACAAATGCAAGGAATTTACTTGCACAATTTTATGTGAATTTTATGCACAAAGTGAACTTGCCTAAGAAAACAAAAGTGTTTATTAATACCGTGAGAAAAATCATATTTCTCTTTGTTTCAGCGTTTGCTAAGTACTTGACAGGCGTGCTTCGCAGTTCACATTACGTAAATCTGTGCAATTTTCAATGCCTGTATTGTTTACTTACTACGTATAAATATGCATAACATAAAGTCACAGATAAACTTATCACTACACACAGCATGGATACAGCGATGATGCCATCTTCGCATCGTGGTGGATTGTGCACAAGTACTACTTGGTGTATAAAATATCGGCTCAAGTTCCCGCACGTATAATGTGTAAAATGAAATTGCAATACAGACATTGAGATTGAGACTACATGTACTCTGCTGAGAGCGTGGGTTGACTCATCATCATGATTTACGATGTAAATACAGAGATAATCTAACCAAACGAATGAAAATGAAATTTTGTACATAATGTTAAGTTTATCAGCAATCAGGGCTTAAGCAGCATCAAAATTGAAATGCTTCTCAATTGCTTGTTCAGGTGTTTAAGTGTTTACAACAACTTCAGTTAAATAAACATTCATTTGCTACTACATTTTCATTGAGTTGACGGGAACAGTGTGTAGTGAGCGGTGTACTCTTGCTTTTTATTGTTCGCTATATACATAAGTTGTTCACGTGGTCACAGTTTTTTCACAAAATGTCAGGAATCTCTTCAAAACGGTTTCTTCGAAACGCAACGAAAATCATCGCGACAATTGATATTGTAAGATTTTTTTGAACTAGAAATTATTTCTAAACCAAGCAAAGTACCTTGAATTTCATTACCTGCATTGATTGGGAATAATATTATTCCATATTGATTATTTATATTATGAAACTTCGTTTAAGTTATAACTGCTTTGCTTACACACAAGTTCTCATTACCTGATCCATTGATTTTGCAATTGCATAAGACATGTATAGTACCAAGTAAATATCTACCTACGGGAACATTCCTACATATTCTTGTATGTATTCGCATGAAGAAATATGGAGGAGTGTTCCACATTTGGTGTGCACCATGTTTTATTGTTGATAGCTGACAAAAAGCCATAAATTTTTATGTTTTGTATTCATGTATTCAGATTGTGTCGGTGATGTCATTTATAATACTGTTCTTCTTGATTGTGCTAACGATTGCGTATGGCGAGCGTTTAGAAGGAACTGCACAAAGAGATCAAAGAGTGTATCCGGAATTAGCAGCTATTTTAGCTTTAGGAGGTGAGAAATTCATTACCATAATAGATACATATCCTTTGTCATTGTACTTTATACGCACAAGTAATAAAGTATTAAAAAGGCAATTCCATTGTTTAAACAACTTCCTTACTATTATAGAATTTGGATATTTTTACTTACAGCGGAACCTTTTGTAATGATAATGCTCATTTTCATGGTTATCTTCATATGCTATTTTTATCTCGCAAGATATCTTCTTTATGGAGCCAAAGAGGTAAGAGATACTCTAAAAATTTTAATGAACCTGTGTGTAATGCTATTAGTAAATTGTTTGTCACTACTCCATTAATTTGTATGGCTAAATACGTGTGAAACAATTATTCTTGAGATTCCTGACATAACTAAACTTATTCATGTTTTTAATTTGCTTACAGAGATCATACGTTAAAGTGTACAGGTGGTGTGTCATCAGTCTAATAATAATTGTGATCCGCATTGCCTTCTTCATCACCGCCGTGTACTTTTCTCCGGATAGAATGTTCGTCTCGTCCTTTGGTGTCATTGGGTTTTTATACCAAGTTTTTTGCCTGTGGATCGTGAGATCTTATTATGAGAAATTACGTGCAAGGGCATTTAAGTCAGAACAGTCAGATTATTCTACAAATTCATTTATGAGAGATGCATACAGTGTTAATGAGAGTCATGATATTCAGAGTCATGTCTTCCCCAAGGTGCACAATAATATGCAGAGTAATTCAGTCAACATTGTTTAAAAAGGCTTTCTTACCTAATTAATACCCTTAATTAGTCCATTTACCAAAGATTTTAACGCATATACATTCCTACTGTAGTAGTACAGAAAAATATTTAATATAATATACAAATTACAAATGATGTGAGTGATAAGATTCATTTCTAATTAGACGTGTTTTATTTTTGTTTCAATTACCTCAAAGTAAATTTCAGACACTATTTCTGGTAACATTTTCATTTACATTGAAGAGTGCTCTGTATTTGTTAAACTGTAATGTAAGATTTTATTCTCAGGTTCATTGTAAAATATTTTTCACAATATATCTACTTATTTGAGAATTTAGACTTGCTTAAGTCGTAGAGTAGTACGAGGAGAATGATCTATGTACGTTTTCGATAACTAGACTTGAATTAATTGTATACTGCTGTTTAGCTCTCTAGGTATATATTTGTACTGCTAAAACTGTTGCAAATAATAATATATCTTTATAAAGTTAGAATGAGAAAATTGTCCATTTCCACTAATTGGTAAATTGGCAAAATTAATTTTTTTACTGTTATTGCTATTTTCATGCAGAATTCCTTTAGTATGCTATATATGAAGAGCATTTGACTGAAATCAGGTACGGAAATTTCTTAAAACATTTTATGATACCTACAGTTCCCAATTATTACCTAATCTTAAACATTACTACACTGGAAGAAGTACGTACTTAAGAAATATTTGTAAAACTGTGAAGTGAAGATTGTTAATTATTTATTAAAAGGTAAATTGAACAATATTTAGTATTTTAGTTAAATACTCGTACTGCCTGCCCAACTATTGACATAGAAAAATTTGTACTGTCCTTACTGGGACTTATTTACATGTGTATTCATTCGCATACCGTACAGGTATCAAAGCTATGTATGTTTGTTTTATATTTTAGTTTTACAAAATGATTGTGATGTTGATGTCGTTTTATGAAAGCGCACCTTCTTATTTCCTACTTTCCATTGTGATAATGCCAATATTTTATATTCCCATTGCTTATCCTTTAGCTGGTTGTTTCAGCTTATCCTATTACCTATGATTTCTCAGAAAGTAAAGAATTGTTTTTGTGATGAATTCTGAATTACACACAAAAAATAAATAAGTATTGTAAAACTCAAAATATTTTGCTGAATACACTTATATAATTTATTGATTGTCTCAAAAATAGAGTTTGCCTTTGCAAGACACAATAGTGAAAAGCAACAACAAAATAATTTATTATATAGTTATAGCATGTTATAGTTACAGCAAAATAATTTAAATAATAAAAGTGTAACTATTCATTTCATTGATACCCATCCCAGTGTCCCAATCTTTGCATTTGCACTTGACATAGTCGTACTTTTTTATTTTACGTTAAGCATTTTAGTAATGAAACTTGGAAACTCAATCGTTCACATGCAATCAATTTATTTTATTAATTTGGGCTTTCATTTGGTTGAATCGTTAAATGGATGAAGCTTCAATTAAATAATTCCAGTGTAGATCCATACCAACTTAATTAGGTTTGCCTACCACCAAACGTTGTTCGTTTATGTAGACTTGATACCTAAATATATCTACTAACTATATGTTTTGCTGTAACTATAACTTGATTTGATTTCTATTATCAATACTTTATTTATAAAGGTTACTTACTTGCTTGGATGATAAGGTCAAAACATGAAACATGGATAAGCAACCTGGAATCGTAAAGCAGTTCTTGCATTTTAAATGTGATTGATGAAAGTTGGGTTACACTTACTTGTATAAGGGATATCTAAGTTCATACTGTGCGATGAAGTTTTTTATATTAGTAATCTAATTGTGTACCTGCCATAGTTATTTCAAAGAGCAAAAAAGGTGAGTTTGCCCTAATGACACATAAATGAAAGTAATTTTCTCCACACCATTTCTCAATATTCACCCCAATTGATTGAACGAAGATTTGATTAGATATGTATGTCTGTGAGCCCTAACTAAAACTGCGCATTCAAGAGCAAAATTGCTTTCCTTCGGCTTTTATTAAGAAACAATACAGAAACAAAGTAGCAATCAGACATTTTTGATTACTTTATTTTGTTAGCTATGCTATGGGTAGGACGTAATATCACAATATGTAACGAAAACTTGGGAAAATGGTATTAAACTGCTTTTAATGTTTCATGTGTACATAATTACAACCATTTTGACGCAAAAGCTTGTGTGCAAAATGCATGCAAGATTGGTTTCTCTCCATATCAAATGAATTCTCAAGTAAATTTTTAACCTTCACAACAGTATAACAGTGTATGTGGCAGTACTTTAAGTGGCAGCTATAAGTCAGTAAACCTTAAACCACAATATGTATTGTGTCATCGCAGTGGCGTAGCGGAGGCTACGCCACTGCAGATTATATAAGGCAGGGCAGCACAGCCAGACATTAGGCAGGGCGAAAAATTTAGGGTAATAGCGACCAAAACCAAAAAAAACTCAAATTCGAAACTTTTTACCTTTTTGTTGTACTTATGCAGACGAATTTTATGTTAACAATCAAATAAAAAGCAGCATGGTCTAGCATCAAACACCGTCTGATGCCCCTAATACCCAGAGCAAGTGTGATTCTACGCCCCTGTTTTAGCTGCACGAACGGTAAAGGCTTCACGATTCATATACCGATAGATGCAATAGTTCATGGACTTCCTGTGATATGGAATTAATATTAAAATTTTCAATCTTCAGGTTGAAGTAGGTAGTTAAATTCCAATAAACTGACCATTTCAAGCCGAAAGTAGTTTTGTATTAGTACAATACATTGTGTGGATGGTGTGGACTGGGCTAGCAATTAAGTATAAGAACGCGATACACATCTTATACATTTACAATGGAGCATCAAATACTATTGGAACTTTGGAACGTCAAAGAAGTCTTAATATTTTTTCGGTGTCCATCGTCAGATGAATTGATTGTTGAGGCAAGTTGGACGCAATAGTTCTGGTTTGTCGCTTACAAAAGCCAAATCATGGAAAACGAAGGATTCGGGTGTTACAACATATACTTCGGTATACTAAAATATCTTGGAAGTTTCCCATATCAACCTCAAAATTATGGAACCAAACTGAGCGTAGCTAATGGAGGAATTTTCCTTTGGTTTTACTACTTGAACTTTATTATCATTTCGTTTGCGACAACTTTTCAAATTACGCAATTGTTGCTCGGACTTCACTATGCAGAAGGAATCAAATTTGATTTGCTTGCGGAAGCATCTTGGGCTCTAATGTTGTTACTTCCTCTGTGGAATTACTTTTACATGCTACGGCAGGAAGAACATATTGTTACCGCTGTCCAGAGTTGGTGCAACTTGGAACAACGCATTGTTGGTGGGTATTGCATTTGCAAGCTGTAAAGATTTACATGGTTCTATACGAGCACGATGAAAATAATACGTCATATTTGTAAATTAAGGATCAACATTCAGAGGACTTCCTTCTGCAAAACAAGGACCAACTCCAACACTTTCATCATGTCATACTGCACAAAGATATCATTTCGCTTGGGTTACTTGGGCATATATTTTTATGCTATTCATCACACTCCTTGGAGTAGCAATGCATTGCAGCAGACAGCCAAGATTCCCTGGATATCTATACAGCTTAACAACGGAAGAAAATCCTATTCTTATGCATCTCTCAAGTAAAGACCTTAATTTCTTTCTAGTGGCACTAGTAGATCAAGGATAGCAATGTGATATTTGTTCTTGAAATATAAATCCTAGCGAAAAATTATATTTTGCATTGATATAAAAAATCATTAACTGGTTTATTTTTTCAGTGGTCTGGCAGCTTTGGTTGGTCATTGTTATTTGGTCTCACATTTATTCAATCGAAGGATTCGTCATTATATCTTCAAGCTCAATCGGTCACATTCTGGAGACAGTAAGCTATCGTGCTGGGGTAGTAATGGTTCGATGGGTATGCGATGAATTTGATGTGGATGACCTGATTGCGGAAAGTATTAATTTCGGGAGTGCTTCCCGAGAAAAGTCAAAAATGAAAAGTGCTGCAGCTATAGACTTCAGGAGAAGTATGGACAACGAAAAAGTTTTGGTTAAAACTGAAAACCCGTTTGTTTCAGATCTAGGAATGCTGAAAGCTCCAGGAGGATCAAAGCATCTTGAGGATGATTTTAACAGAAAGCAAATCTCTCATGTAATTCAAAATCTTGTGGATATTGAATTTGCTTTGGATACTTATTATCACGTTCAAAACACAGTGAACGATTTTAACCAAACATTCGGTTTGATGCTGGCTCATCATCAAATGGCGTATCTTCTGATGCTGACGATGATGGGGTTTAGCGTGATTAGGTTTTTCCCTGACATGGAAGTCATTGCTGTTATCTTCTTTGCTGTCTTATCATTTTGCTACTTGTTCCGGATGTTCATATTTTTCCCCGCTATGGGAAATTTAGATCACAGATCTGACGCTTTTATAGATTCTTGGATGGAAGGTTTGAGGTATATTCCCAAAGGAAAGTATGCGTATGAATTTTACTGGTACAAAATTCAAAGCTGCAGGCTTTTGCATTTTTGGTGTGGAAGATATTACACCATGGAAAGAGCAACATGCCTTGAATTTCTCTATCGCATTTCTGAGTTTGTGATTGTATTACTGCAAATATATTAGAGACTTTCTCAATTGGTAAGTTTTATATCATTTGTTTTCCTTTGTGTTCCCCTTTTTGCCTTCCCCTTCATATAGTATGTATATTAATTAAAGCAATTAATCATTTGTTGGTTTTTACGTTTTAACCTCCATATCCCATTTTAGTAGAGACAAATACTTACTCATAATATTCTAAACGCACTTTACACTATCAATTTTAATTACAAACGCGTAATTATTTCGTAGCAAATAAAAAAATTGTATTAGTACACATTGTACTCCCGCATACATTATACATACGGTAACATACGACACGGAATAGCTAAGTACACAAAATATAGGTACACTTTGCTATTCCATGGACGATGGACATAATTAGAATAATTTCATGATTTGTAAACGCCATGGCTTTAGTACTTACATAAATACGTTAACCTCATTGCGTATTATGGGACTAATAAGTTATTAAAACTACGACCACTACTACAAGCACTAAGCACCTCTGCGAACCTTGCATATCCAATTTTTCACTTAATATTATGTTTGTCTTAATATTGGTTTGTAATGCCCCATATACAACTCAGTCAAATGCTGTCTTATCTTGTCTTATTGCTTATAATATTATTAATAGAGTCATATGGTCTTATTAATTTTAATTAGATACCAAACTCGAGTTGTCCGATTCCCCAGAAAAGTACTTTCTGGACGTGTTTAATCTGCTTTGAAGGAGCATACTATTGCCTTTAAAGGAAACTGGAGCATCAATTGAATACATTATGTAGGTGAAGGTGTATACTTGGTATACATACAGCATTTGCATTGGTGTCTTCACTTCACGGAACTAGCACACGCACAGGAGGAAAAATGGTTCAAAGTTTCATTTGCATAATTATTAAACTTTTTGCTATAAAACTGAACTTTTCATAGAATTTGTAATCTTTACACACAGAATGATAAATAAAACGCATAATTTTCTTCTTTATTACTGCTGTATAGCGATAAATAGTAGTAGTAGTAGTTAGTAGAGTAGCTTTATAATGTCACGTTTTGTGAATACCTGTAATGTTTACAAATATTTAGATTTCATGACTAAACATAGTTAATTTTCATAGTTGGCACATAATATTATAGGATATGTAAGTATAAGGATGATATTTGTAAATAGTATCATCTGAATATAAGTATCGTTATTTTAGGTATGCATATTTTACCGCTTTCTCCATAATACGACACCCAAGACAATAGTAATGATTAAAAATAGGATGAAGAGACCTAGAAAAATCCAAAACAACAGAGGGTATGGTTCCAAATCAGAAATATCTTCCCCCAGTTCTCTGAGATAGGGCACAGTTCGCAACCAGAATAGAGCTTCCTGTTTTAATAATTCATAAAACATTAATAATGTGTCTGCAAATGAAACGTTGGATTAAATGGTTATTATTGGCACAATTTTAACCAGATGCCCTACTGGTAGCAAAAATATTTAAAACAGAATGACTAGCTATTAAAAGACAAGAGCATTAAAAAATTAAACATAATGACAGTAATGGTCAGGAAAATCATTCCACATACAAAGTAACTTCCCAGTTACATGATGTATCTAACTTATTTCAGATTACTCGAAAACTTCGCAGTTGCAATGCAATCACAACAGTAGGTAGAGGTACAATAATACCTCCACGGTAATTGACAATTACATCTTCGATTCAATATGTTTAGTATAACGAGGTAAGAAAACCGGAAATATTTTTATACTGCAAAAATAATCATACCCCTTTGCGGAAATCTTCACCCATTGGTGCAGCTATTGATGTCAAATTGTAATAATTGATGTTACCCTGCTTAATGGGTCTCCAAGGAACTTTCACAGCATCGGCAGGACTCCTATACATTGGCATTTGCATAAGTCAATATGAAACAAGCAGCATTATTTGTAGGAGCATATTATAGCCATAATCTACGATATCAAGATTCCATGATTTGACGGATAAGCAAGAAGCTGAAGTATACACAACGACTCACTGTGCTGTTGCGAAAGTTGCCCATATCTTAGTGACATACTCAGCTACTCTGTCATCAACCGGTTGAAGTTTTTGATTCAGATTTCCTGGATTCTGGTTAAACGGTTCAAAGAAATAAAACAATTCTTCACCGTGTGGAATACCAAAATCAAATAGGGAATGCTGAATTTGTTGTTGTCTCAATAACGCAATCTGACGCGATAACATGCTCGGCGATTTCGGTGTTTTGTGTGTAAATATGTATGAATACACCGGAGCAGACGAGAGAACAGAAAATCGTTCCAACATATTCCAATGGCAGCGATAGAACTGCAAGTCTCCCATTAACTGCAATATTCAAATCAACATCAATATTTTAGGAACAATTACAATGATATCTAATCTACCTATAAGGAAACAAGATATTTACTACAGTGTTTCAGTTGATTTAATTAGCAGAGGGTAGGATTTGTTATGTAGGAGCATCATTACCTATTTAAGGCTTTGGTAAATTTACTACTGTTACAGTAGTAGGTATGTATTAATATATGTACACTACCTATGTACAGTAAAAAATTCAGTACAAGGGGATAATTAAGCTCTACCCTATTTTTCAGTGACACCTTTCCATCCTGCTATCACTGGAATTCATAAACGAACTAACGACAAACTCATTAATACTGAAGTGTATGTAGATTAACCCAGCGAACATTAGAGGTATATAGTTATTTATGGTATGCCTACACACACTTTTTGTCCTTGTAATGCAGACTTTTTTTGTAAGACAGACTTCTTTTTTAACACTTACCTATGTATTTCATTCCATGTTTGTGTAATAGCTAAATTGTACATGCAGGAATTAGTAAAAGTAAAAATGGGGCATCTTAGGAATTGGATCACACATATGAGGTGTGTTGTAAACTAAATTAAAAATTGTTCATTGGTACAATATTTATAATCTTACTGCAGCCATTTCTCCAATCACTAATTTAGTATCATTTTCCACGTCGATTCCATCAAAGTACTGCTTTTTTACTGCTTTTAAAATTACATCAAGGTGCTCATCATTGTCCATAGAAAGAGAAAGCAATTTCGGAAGCATCTCATTATCAAAGTTCTCCTGATCTTTAAATTTGTCATTTCCTTCTTGAAGATGTATAGCAGTATATCCAGAGAGTCCTTCGTCACGCGTTACCCCTGTGATCACAGGTACTTTTGCAAAGCGCCCTGTATCCATAAGTTCTTCCGGTGTGTCTGGCAGGAAAGGATTTTCAGTTCTCCAATCTGCGTCTACTACTGGTGCAGTTCTTATCGGCAAACTACCTAATTCTATGAACGACTGTTGAGCAGATACTAAATCATCCACAGACTTTTCCCGTAGACATTCCAACATCTCCTCAGACGAACCAGAACATTGGACAGCTTCTGCTATTTTTTCTGCATATTCTGCAGGATTTTCTTCAATGGCCCAGTCACATAATGCAGAACCAGATTGAATAATTGCTGCGTGAAAAAGACCTAAAAATAATCATAGTTAAGGAAAACCTTCAGAATAAAGACCTGATCTTCTGTTCTTAAATAAGTAGTAATAAAAATTAAACAAAAAAATTTTTAGACAAAGCATCACTCAAAACAGACCTGATAACTGGCAATTTTTATTCTGACAGTTAGTTTATTTTAAAAGCAGTATTAGCGTGTAAAGAAAAGTGAATGCGTCATTTTCAAGGATTCGATCTTGTAAATAAATAGGAATAGCAATGCTGCTGCTGATTATTACTAGTATTAACTAGTATTTAATTGCATTTTAACCTAGTATTTAACCTACTTTTCGTAATCGTGTAGGTGTAGAGAGTGGAAATGAAAGCCTCTAAGCTTTAGTAACACAGATTCAGATACTGGCTATTAAACAACGCATCGTGAGAATCGTGACTACATAACATACAAAGTAGACACACATTCACACATCGACACACATCACATCATTACTATAAACAGAATGCGTGCAGTTATTTTTAGGCATACAGCCGTACCGTCTTGTGATACCGCATATTACAGTACAATAGTCGTGCAAAGAAGAATTAAGAACTGACTCTGTTTATTTATTTATTTATGAAAAAATTGTTACTTTGCCCATCAAAAAATTGCCCATTGATGCAATTGGAACTGTCAGTTCTAAAAAACGTATATTCATATGTACACCTATGTTGCTTTAGACCGTTTGCATTTGTGATATGTTTGTAAGTGATTGAAATATAAAAACTTGTGAGAATAAAAAGTTTAAGCATCAGTTTCCCATTGGAAATTGGATGTTGAGGACTTCAAAAAAGGGCTTGGGGTGATTGAGCTTGGTGGTTTTTAGTTATTACCTAAAATTACCTAATGCATACCAATAATAAATACAAGTCGCTGCTTTGTTAGTCCATAATCAATTAGAGTATATACACAACCCTTTAGGGTTCACCCCAACCGTAATTATTACGGTGTTAGCGACATTTTCTTGGTATGGTTTTGGTTATGTTTGTCAATATATTACTAATCATGGAGTAAATATTTAGGTAATAAAATTGGGAGTTGACACATGTGTGGCTTAAATATTATCTTGAAACTGTACATATCTATGCAATTCATAGATGAAAATTATGCGAGTTAAAAATTGAAGTAACATGGAGCTTCACGTTTAATTTCTTACCCAGTGCTCTTGGTGAAAGTATAAGCTGATGTACGGCTGCAGCACCACTTGAGTGTCCAAAAATGGTTATTCTACTGGGATTGCCCCCAAATCCACGAATGTAATTATGTACCCATTTTAACGCTACAATTTGATCTAGACTTCCAAAGTTTCCTGGAATCACTTCATCTGCAGTGCTGAGATATCCCAATACACCAAGACGATAGTTTACAGTAACTAAAACGATATCTTGCTTCATGAACCTTCTAGGACCTGCAGAGTCTGCTGAGCCAGACATGAAACCTACGAACCAAAAGAAACACACATAAAGCATTTTTTATTATTCCTAAATATATTAATAATTGTACATAAAAAACAGTTTGATGCATGATCATTTGACAAAAATGACATTTTACTAACCTCCGCCGTGAAAATAGACCATTACTGGAAGGAGTGCACGAGAAGATGCTGGCACAGAGCCGGGACGCCCACCTCCCACTACTTGTCAATCCACAAAGTCATAAATCATAATTACCTCTTAATAATTCTAAGAACTTTGTTGTCAAAGCTAATTGTGTACTTATTGTAATACAACCATTGAACCATTCATTGGCATGCTCTGACAACGAAGTTCGTCTCTAATAGATTGAATTAACTTTCATCGTGGTACCGTTTTACACGCAGTTCCCTTTACAGCAGTATTTACATGTATACATATACAACATTTACAGTACAAGCATATTGGTAGTGTACATGTAAAAGAAATAAATTTTTAAGTATAGTAAATATGTATGATTGAATATTTTTGAATATACCTGGAAGCGATGGTGTGAAAACCTGCAAACAAAAACGATCTGTTAGTGTAATGTTGCATTGCATTGTAAGTTATATTAATTAATGATTAAGATTGTCACAATTGATAAAGATACTTTTCTTGATGTTAAATGCTTTTCTGTTGTATACTTAGGTATCTATTACTATGTACTTATTTTCATTTTCAGAGAATTTGTGAGAATTACATACATTCAGATACAAGCAATTTTCACTTCCAGTAGTGCGGTTGGCTACTTTGTTCCATTGGGCGCAAGGTGAGCCGTAAGATATGGTGTGTATGGTTTCGCTTTTGAGCTCCAAGAGCTCCGGTTCCTTCACAAAGGTTAAAAAATACATTAACTTGTGACACAATCTTAGAATTGACAATCTTTGTAACATTATTGATAAAACAGTTATATCAAAATGTTACGATACTATTCCTTTTTGTTATGTAAATAAGATTCTTACTGTCCATCTCAATTCACCAATAGGTGGTTTAGCATATGGAATTCCTTTGAAGGAATAATAAATGCGAGGTGATCTATCGGGATCAGCTCCTTCTCGTGTTCCGATAAATATTCCCTCGGAAGTTTGCAGAGTTATGCGATCTAAGGCTTGAGACCTTACTTCGTTCACTAGAACTGAACTGAAGCAAATCGTGAATGCAATTGCAATGTAATGAATCGTACAAATATTTTTTCTCAACATTTCATTTGCACTAAAGAACGGGTTGGACATTTTGTAAAAATCGGCAAAATTTACTTCGTGAAGTGAAGTTTATGAATATTAAAAGATTTTATCGAGGAAAAGGATTGAAAGGAACAATCACACACAAGATAGTAGGATTTTCACGAATCACAAGAAGAATTGGGTTGGGAAACACCACAGACGTGAACAGTGTAACAAGTTGTATAGAGTTACATAATGTATTTCAGAAGGAGGGAAATTATTGTACGAAATGTAAAGTTTTGTAGTGAAAGTTATACTAGAAACTGTTAAGAATCGTAAGAGTCCATTTACTTGAGACAACGCAACTTTGTAAAATGAAGTCACGAATGCGAATTGTACACAGGAAATATCAAGTGCGAAAAAATTAGGAGTTACTAGTTAGGAGTTGCATGACATGAGAAAGTGACTCTTGTGTATGGAAAGACTGCGGATGGAAATACCAGATTTAAAAACACGAATACACACTGTGTGTAAGTTATCTAATATAAATACATCTAGTATAGCGCTACTGTATCACTAAGCAGATCTGTAGCTGAAGCACATATCAAGCAACCTAATACACTTAATTTCCGAACAACGAACTATAAATAGATTTTACATTTTCTGCAGTGAAGTATTTGCACTGCTATTGCTAAACCTATATACCTATATGATTATATGTGTTTCTATTGTGCGTAAAACATCGAGTCAGCCGAGTATCTGAATATCAATGATAAATTTGTAAGACTTCAGTTCGGGCTTCTTCGGTTTGATCATCCTTGCCAATTGAGAGTCTTGCCAAAAACTTGGAATTAAACTCGACTCATAATGCTCATTATTTTATGGAATTTATTATAGGTAGTTGTGAGTTTGAGTTGTGTATGAATATGGGAGAGTACCTATATACATGTAATAATTTAAGACGTAGCATTTCAAAGTATGCAGTATGTAATTGACAAATAAAGCATTACTTAGGAGAGGTGTCTGTATAGGAGTGCTTTAAAGCAAATAATATTATTATGTTAAAGAATTGCTTTACATTGTGACTAAAAGAGATGTACTAATGACATTTCATGGACTGTTTCCTTTCCTTTTATTATCTAGAAAATCGGGAAACACTATAGCATAGTCTTCTACTAAATCTGTTCTTTCTAATACATTCATTCTTTTGGAAAACCTACTTAAAAACATTATTATCTAATAAACCTGTGCTTCATATTTCTACCTGCTGATGGCGAATTGAAATTTTTTTCATTCAATCATAAATCGAATCAAATAATATACAAACGCTTAAGGTTCTTAATAAATTATACTGAAATGCTTTCAAAAATTAACAAACATGCCTACATTATTATTATACAGGTAGATATTAGGTATACGATTTAGTTAGTTTATTATTGCTTAGAAAACTGACTAAACCAGGAATTATACCAATTACTGTAAACCAGCCAAGCAAGTTCTAAAACGTGAATGTTTAAGTGCGTATTTATACGCACTAATAAATACATGATATACCAATGTCTTACATATGTTTATTATTATTATTATATGTATCTGTACTGTAGTATGTATATATATTGAAACAAACACTACTACTGCGTAAACACTTTAAAGATAATAATGTTCTCTCATTGTCTCATCTCATTGTCAAATCTCATTCATGAAATTTGATAAAAAAAGAGTTCATCAATCACAAACTCAAGTTTAGTTTTGGTTATATAGAATGTGACTGCTACATACACATTACGAGCTGCATAGTTGTATCTTGGTTTTTGATCTTTTGTTTCCAGTTTCAACTAAGTAAATAAAGACACCTAATTCGTTATGTCACTGCGAGATACATATATACCATACTTACTTGTATTACATGATATGATTCGCATAACTTGACTTGACATCTTGAAAAATCCGTAGTGATTCGAGTATTTGACTATAAATTTGATTGTTGATACTTTTACAACGAGAGAAATGTCGCGCAATAGAATTGATCAAAGACTTAAGAAATAATTAAAAGTGAAATGAGGAGAGTGGATTTAAGAATTTGGCATTCATTCAACATTGCTCCGCTATGACATTCGAATTTATTTTATTTAATCTCCTATACTACTATTTGCAACTGCTTTGTGGATAATAACTATATTCACTTCAGTTTTATAGTACCAAGTACCATCTCGTCATCTCAACATCTGTTTGATCATGACATGAATGCTTTTATTCGTGTAAAGTGAATGTTCATTGAACAATTTAGGCATATAGTTTCTAATGACGCTTCGTGTTTCGGAAAAGCTAAGCACAAATGAAACAGTTGCTCTACATATGCCGAACTTCTCGATTTAATCCTCCGTTTTGAAATGCCTAGTGTTAGCCAAAGTAAATAAAAATAAGAAAACACGAAGTACCTATAAACTTTTTTCACTTTGAATTTGTTTAACCTCTATATTGTTGATATGGGATTGGTTTGAGAAATGGTATTTTCAAGTAGTATTATACATACCTAATTGTGTATTTTTGTATTGACTATTGTCACGTAATCAATAGGCCATAATAAATTACAGCTGTATTTTCTTTTTATTATCAGAAAAAGATCTACTATTCTAATGAATAGTAAACTATCCTGATGATCATGTTGTATTGTACTAAATATAGTAGTAGTACTATGTACATTACTACAGATTGGACACTGTGATGCGCCAATTAATCCAGTTTGGGTCCATTAAAATGATTAAAGTGAAAGTTGCAGTTGGTGAAAGCTCCCATGTATTAATTTTACCAACTGTTTGGCAACCCACCTTGTAGTCACCTTGCAGCTTACATTAATACAAATAATTCTTTGACAATTTTTAATTTTTTTATCCTGCGCTGCAAAAACAGAATTACTGTTATGTTCTTTGTTCAGCATGCAATGATTAGTTGTTCTTGCTAGTAGGTTGTATACATATTTTAAGGAATTTGCTTTGTGAATGTTGAATAATACAATCACTTATCGAAATCTTACAAGTTATTTGCTACGTATTTGAGAATCCTATGTATGTGAATCGTTTCCTCAAATTATATTTGATGTATGTATTGGTTGGGTTAATGAGCTCTTGTCATCACGACCGACACAGTTTGAGGATTTTAGGCAATTCATTCATTGCTAAATCTAAATCACATCGGATTGTTGAGATAAGATGTGCAAGACATATAACTGTTGTAAGTATTTCAAATGGTAAGATGTTCTGTACGACCATACACTACATAGTTTCATTATCTCAAGAAAAATTAATTGCAGGAAGGAGGACGCTTGCCAAAAGAAATATCAATAACACCATGCTGTTTATGATACTTCGTATTATCTCCTACTTTACATACTAGGTATGCCTGCCTAACAGAAGAGGTGGCAATGAGCGGAATTTTTCCGGGTCGACTTGAACTCGGCTCTAACTCGTTTTGTTAACGAAAATTCAGGTTCGGACTCTAAAAAAGCTCAAAAGTTTCGAATATTTAGCTTCAAATTGATAAATTTTACCCAATCGCGCTCTTCCATCTATAAGATTTAACCCGGCTCAAACTCAGCTCGAAAATTGTGTGAAAAACCCGGTCAGACACGGCTGAAAATCAAGTCGAGCCGGTTAGTTGCCACCTCTAATGGCTAAGTGTAATGCATAACTTCAACTTAAAATACGTAAATGTTTCTTGTTACCATAATATTAAACACACTTTCAAGTTGCTGCATATTAAAATGTAGATAAAAATACCTAACATTATATTAGGAATATCAAATTGCTTACGCTCCACATAGCACGCAGTGACACAAAGAATATGTAGGTATGTACTTACATGTTGTTGAACGCTCATAATTATATGGAATGGAAATGTTTGTTTTCTTCATCTGTCAAATGGTTAACTATAAATACAATACAAAGAATCGTTTGTTATGTGTATAGCATGTTACAGATTTCAGAGCAGTATGTTCTAATTACACATACCATCACTCACCGAATCCATTTATACAGGTTAGGTAGTTGATATTTTTACATAGCTTAATTCGAAATTTAATCTCCTATAGCGTCTACAATATTATTATATTATACTGAGAAATTTATTGTACCTAAAGGCATATTAAATTAATTTGTCAATATTGAGCGCAAACCCCACATACAGTTTACATAGTACTAATGCAGATTATTCTGTTTGCACACAACTAAAAGGCAAGTTAAATCTGTACACATCGATTTATATGAATCATACATTTTTTTTGTAGTTGGAAACAGTAGAAGCGATCTTAGTTGTAATTGTTTCTAGCCTGAAAAGACTTGGGGGCTTTCTAAAGAAAGTGAGCGTATTCTGGAGAAAGTTATGAATCTGGAAGGGGGAAAAGGAAGAAAGCGTAGACAGAAGAGCTTGCATGGAAGATTTTACATAAGTATGGGTTTGTTAGTGACGCGTCCAGGTAAAACAACAGGTGTGTGGAGGTTACGCCAGTGAAAAATATCGGTCGGGATGCCGTACTGCTCTCAGAGCTGCCTCCATATTCGGAGTCTTAGGAATCAAATACCCGCTTCTCCAATGTTCATAAATGTATCTGCCCCTGCCCGGTCCTTCGTTTGCTCTCTCTCTCTCTGACTCTCCTCCCGTTCTGCATATTAAATTACATACAGATCTACTTTCCAAGCAGCTATCCGTAAAATATTATCCTTTTGAAGCATACGTTACCTGCATGTATTAGGCATTTCCGTCTTTAAATCATAATGTATTGTGTTGCATATAGCCTGTAGTACTTACTTTATGTACTCGTAAGTAAGTGTCTTAAAATATTTTCCTTTTCTTCGTTAAAGCATCTCCTGTATGAATTTGAAATGAATAAATGAAAAAATCAAAGTTAGGGTGTTTCATTCATAAAACATGCAGATATAATATTGAAACTGGATATGCTGAGATGATTACTGATCAGTGATCAATGTGATCAGTGATTATTCTATACATAAAAGTTTATATGGTCAAATTCGCTATAATATTACCTAAGCATATTACAGAGCCCGGAGGAATCCTATAGTACATGGGGAATTAATGGGGACATGGGGATACACTGATTAATGCACACATTACCTATGATAGCTTTGCTTTTTGCTTATAATCAGTCAGTGTATTTTAATTCACACTTCCATAATATAGGTATAAAAATATTTTATAATTACTAAAATTATTATGCATATTATATATTACACATTTTATTGTGAAAATAAAATGCATAATACATTGTGTATAGTCTTTCGATACTTAATAAAGTATCTTTCGATACTTAATAATTCAATCTGACATTTGTATGAGAATGATAGATAGGTTGTAGCAAAGCCAGCTTCATACATAAATTGTGTGTCTACATGTAAATCTAAGTAACAAAAAGAATTTACACAACGTAACGACAACGATCGCTTGTGCATTTTTGAGATTTTTCGATGGATTTGCATAAAGTTAACCTGGATAATTAATGAAACTGTTTTGATGAGTGTGGCTGTGCCCGCAGTTAGGACAGTTAGGAGACAGACGCAATGCAAGACCTTGAGCGACTGCGAACGAGTGCGAGTGAGACTGTAAAGTTGCGTTTGTGTTTGTGAGAAATTAGAGATCTCTAGTACTCGTTTCTAGCACTTTCGTATTCTGTTTGCTCTACACCGCACACACTCATTCAGTCAATCTAAATTCTGAACTCTGGAGGACACAGTTGTTTTGGTTTGTCCATCGTATTTGAGTTGATTGGAATATTTGCCATTTTGCTGATCTTGAAAGAAAGAAGAGAAGATTCAGTCAGAAGATATACTTTTGTGATAGTTTTAAGTTTTTAAGATTAGTAGTCAACCAGTGCTGTTGCTCTTATTGAGGAAAGCTCTTCGGAAAATAGGTAATTTGATGAACTTGTGGTGATTCAAAGTTTTAATTTAATTCTTCATAGAGAATCGTCATATTTTTCATTCAATGTCTTGCTTGATTCTTCATTTCGCATTTCATTTGCTAGATTTGTGGGAATGTCCGCCAGCATTTGCAATTTATAAAATTTTTACCTTGCCACTGTTGACTGAAATTGAAATAATAAAGTTTTGATTTTTAGGTTTACAATTTGCTTTGACTTAATATAGTCTTGACAGACACCCCTCTTTCTTTTTCCAATACGTTCGTCTGACCTTGCGGACCGTGACCAAGGTACAAGAGAAGGAAGAACCAGTCCGTCAGGCAATCATATTTTGTAAGCTCAAATATTCACAACTTTTATATGTACAATGTAAAAGAAACCGAATTTCAATACAATACAACTAACAAAATATTAACGCTTTTTAACAGTCTTTACTCTGACATCGGAGATTTAACATTCCGACTATTCCGACATCAAAAGTTCCGGACAGCCACAGGAAGTTACTACTACGAGAATACGGCGCGGTGCTGTCACTTCACTGCATAAACAGACTCAAGGACCAATTTAAAGATACATTTGGGGGGAATGTTGAAAACGGGGTTACTGAACTTGCTTACTGGTGAAACAAATGAGCCTGCAACTATCGAATTGACTGGAGATAGAGTAAGTATTGTACGATTTAATAACAATGAAAGAAATGCGAATATTAGAGACCTCGAATATCTTAGTCATAGTAAAGTCTGAAGGCAGGACCAATCGGTTAGACACCGGGGTCACTAGTCAAAATTATGTAATAGTAAGTCATACGATTGGATTATAGTAGAATGAATCTTGTGGTACAACTTAACGTTATTTATACAAAACTTATCCTCATTATCATTAATTACTTCGGTTATTTTACCTGTTATTTTTACTCTAATGCAAATAAATGCATTTAGGAGTTTAATTTAGCGTTTTGAATACATAATTACTAATTACAAATCAACTATTACTGATATTCCTGATTTTTAAATTTGTTTTTGTCTATTTACATTTGCAGGTGGCCATAGGAAGAGCCGTGACAAATGATGTTATGATAAATTCGGCTCATGTTTCTAGAAAACATGTTGTTTTTATGTATGAGAGTAACAAATGGATGATGAAAGATTTGGTAAGATGGAGGAAGTCAATGTGTATTTTTCTTTATTGGATAAACATTTTATAAACATTCGCCATATTTAATTCTGTCATTTTTAATTCTTACTAGAGTACTAATGGTGTTTCGCTTAACTCTCGAAAGCTCCCGAAAGATCAGTTCGTTCCTCTTAATAATTCTGATAAGATAGCTCTTGTTCCAACTGGAGCACTTCAATACCAGTTTCAGTATGTACCTCAGCCAAACATTGCAGGTAAGATGTAATACATGGAAAGAACCAAGAGTTATAATTTTTAGTGAAGAAATAGATTTGTATTAAAAACTTTTTTTTGATTTTTAGCCGTAAGGAGACAGGAGACTGTTGAGGTAGCTGCTAATCGTAATAATATACCGTGGTGTGTGTCTACAAATAATGATGACGTTATTCCTTCGCTATCTACAAGTAACAGTGAAAGCGCAATTACTAGTAGACTACCTTCTGATAACAAAAGCAGTCAATATAAAAATGTGTGGAAAAGACCTCACAAAGTGGAGGTTGACAGCAGGTATGTCACACATAATCAAATAAAATAATTACTTCGGTTATTAAAAACAGTATTAGTTGATATAATAATAATAATAATAAATAACCTAATATGCCCACTTTTTGTTTACGTAATAGTGATTCAGATGAACCCAAAGAGATAAAGAAACTTTGCATTAAAAACGAAATGGATGCATCTGAATCCTCCGACAGCGATGACAGTAATAATACTCGACGAAGGATGAAATTGTTTTTTGCACCAATTAAAAAGTTTTCTCCAATTGTAAGTTTAGTTATTAA
Source organism: Pogonognathellus flavescens (assembly GCA_019776165.1). Taxonomy (NCBI): domain Eukaryota; kingdom Metazoa; phylum Arthropoda; class Collembola; order Entomobryomorpha; family Tomoceridae; genus Pogonognathellus; species Pogonognathellus flavescens. Next base: position 21,213 of record JABASD010002889.1, read on the forward strand.
GTTAATACATGTGACATAAATTAATTTGGTATTTAATATTTTAATCGATTTAATTTGTTCAATTTAAGATTGATATTAAGAAGATGTCTTCAGAACCTGCACCATCTTCTTCGGATTGTTTTGCACTTGTGAAAGATGAAGGTGGCAGCGAATCAAGCAAGTCAGATTCGAAAAAGAGGAGTAGAGAGCAACTAAGTTCGATGAAACGTAAAATTCAAAGGCTTGAAAGCGAAAATATGGTTTTGAATAAGAAATGCCATCATTTCGAGGCTGAGACCCAGAGTTTAAAAAATTCGTCGCAATCAGAGAAACAATTAATATTTGATACAATTATGGACAGTTTTGGAACAGAGTTTAGCTGTTCCATTTGTACTGAAGTGTTCATTGATGTAAGTTTTTACTTCTATTTGTTCACAGTTCGCAACTACAGCCAAAACCATTCAAGTAATATTGACAAAGTATATTTAATAATTGATTTTTTTTGTAGCCTGCAGTCTTAAATTGTGGACACACATTTTGTTCATTTTGCATCAAACAATGGCTTAAAGAAAAAACTGTGTGTGCAATTTGTCGTAAACCTGTTACAAGTCATTCAAAACATGTAGAAGTCAATAATCTTTTGGTCAGCATATGGAGTAAAATGCCGCAAGCCATGCAATTCAAACGTCAAAATGATATGAGAGATCGAGAAGAGGCTGTTCAAGCCGCTCAGGCAAGGGCAAGAGCTGAAGCTAGTCGACCACGACCTTCAGCAACTCTTGGACGTGGTACTTACATCCCAGAAGAGAACTTCGTCAGCTTTTTGTTGTCACGACATTTTTTTGCACAAGTTGTAGATGGAGAAAGGGATCGACCTGTTACAGTATCATTAAGAACTGGAAGAATTTTAAGTAATCGTCCTTCTCCACCACCTGCTTCTCCACCGTCTCCACCTAGACCAAATTCACCACCTAGAAGACGCAGTAAGTCCCTATTTTCTTGTGTAGTATATGTTAAAATGTTAATAGGTTGAATAATTATTTAGTTGTAAGAAAATTAAATGGTAAATCTGTTTTTGACCCCGAAGAAATGAAAGCAATGATTAATTAGTTAATTTTAAATTAAATACCAATGAAAAAAAAATGAAAATATGACGGTTTCTTAAATGAATACAGAAATTGATCCGTCAAAGGGAGGAAGGGTTGAAGTAGGACTTAAATTCACTTAGTTAGTGGTAGACTCCTGTTGACTTCCCTTTGTCTTGTAAAGTCTTAGTTTGCCAAGACTGATATTTTGGCATATTACTCTCCATAACTTTTTGAAAAACTTTTTTGTTTCAAGTTTTTTTGGCAAACCAAGTGTTTGTCTTCCTCAGAGGTTAGAAATCCGAATTTTGACGTCCGGAACGCTAAGGGGTGCTTGAAAACCATTGCGCACAGTGCAGTGATTGTGCTGCATTAGTCTCCTCACTTGCTGTTCGTGTTATAGCGTAGTGTAAGCATATACAGGACAGGTTCATTCAGGTAAGTTAAGGCTTAGTTAAAAATAAACGACCTTTTTATTAACTTTAGGAAACTTTTTCAATAATTAATTTCATGGTCCATTTAAAAAATCTTCGAATTTGATAGAATGTATGAATCTGAAAAGTGAAACCAAAGAGGAACTTTGATGAGGTTTCGAATTAATTAATTTTAGTAATACATATTAAGACTTTTTACAATCTTTTTTACTTGATTGTGAAATAAACAATATTTCCACTGAGAATCATGTGGGCTTTCATATCCGGTTTACGTCTTCACTATCCTTCAAGAATGTTCTTATCAAATCTCTTTTTTTGAATAAACTGATTTATTAATACACCTAATGAAGGTGCTATCTATATTAATTTTAAATAACCATTTATACCCATCTAATTAAACAGTATAATGTTCAAATTTTATGAAAACTAATTTATAAACTAAAAATTTTAACCTTCTATATGAAATACTGAGTCATATTTGGCTAATTTACTTGTTTATG
>JABASD010002890.1:0-23206 GCA_019776165.1 Pogonognathellus flavescens
TATTTTATAAAAATTTGAAAGAAATCGGCCGAAAACTGTGGCCTGTAGGCGGAGACGCAGAATACATAGGACGGGTATGGACCGGAACGGGGCATTGTGCGACTATAAGCCTAGCCTTAAGAATTGACATGGTGGATTATTCATCGTATGTTTAAGGTATGACTGTATGACATCTTTGCAAACGCGTGCCCAGTATGGGAACTATGCAGTACTGATTAGAAGTAGGCACACGGCACCGAAAGATGAAAAATTTCCGACTACCCCAAATTCATGTACCTTGTATCACCTCTACGTTTTGTACGCCCAAGGTTAGACAAAGAAGCTACAGGTTGCCCACTGTCATCGTATCTTTGGGCACGCCCTTGCATCTTTCGATTGCCACGTACAACGTAGACCAATGGCAAATTATAGATATGTCAATTTTTGCAGAATTCAAGGAACCTCCATCCATCCGCTTCCTTATTTACAATTAAAGTATAAACAACTTCGTTTCGTTGATTTAGGTGCATAGTGATATATTATATGCATTCAAGCCGCAATAATCATGATTTTATATGAGACCTCATTTTTATTGCAGTCCTACCTGAAATCTTGGAAACTATAAGGAAGTCATCAAAGTAATGAATGAGCAACAGCAAGATGTATGCAATTGATGCAGTGTGGAATTTAAACAAACTAACCGATCAAAAATTAATTTATTGTCTTACTTACAATAACCATACAAATAGCATTTTAGACATTTTAAATTTATTTATATAATATTATTCAATTATTTTATAGGCGTACAATTTCCATGAAAATGCCTCTACTACGGCTTGTTTTAGGTCGAATGAGTACAATACATTATAGGATAAGTTTTAAAATTATTAAATAACATTATGTTACGGTTAGTTGTAAATATTTTCCTATTATAAGAAATAAAATCGTATTAATATGTTATTTCATTAACTTTTTCGTTCTGTTCAATTATTTTCATTGCATAATTTTTCTACTATATTGTATTTTAAAATTAATAATGTTATGGGCAGAGTTAAAGTAAAGATAATTAATTTAGGCGAATTAAACTATGTTTAAGCTTTAAAGTTTCACACGCAAGTATCTTACCAACAATTTTAAAGAAATGAAGAATTTTCTTTTACATACTGTAACACCGCCAATACAGTATGACATGATACATAGTATTAAATGTTTGACAAAGTAAATTATAATAGAATTAACTAATATAGAAATTGTAATTATGCTACGCTTATTTTAAGTAATGTTTTTATTTTTGTTTTACATTTTGGTTTGCTTTTTATTGATTTTATCTGTTATGGATGTGTTTATGTGGGTAAGGCGATATTTACAGCTTTTCTTTCAGTTGAAGAATAACCATAATCTCAATCTTGCTTATGACGTGGCCATTTCAGCCATATTGATCTGGAATCAGGAACTTCGTCGGGAAACAAGCCAGAAGTATCAATGTTTTGTAGGGCGGGTATCGGTTCCGTATTAATTCGTCGTTTGGATCTGTGGCTCCTTTTTAACTTTCTCAACAAATGTTCCTGATGTCTAATTTTATTACCTTTCTCACCTCCATTATTAAAGCGAAGTAAAAACTGGGACCGAAACTTTGAAAAGTCGAAGAAATGAGACTTACGTTTTTGTAATTTCTCGACCGTCGAATCGTCTGATGGTGGTTGACTTCCAGGTTGTGTTTGATTTTCGGGGGACTGAACAATTTTCGAAGGTGCAGCTGTAATTTAAATGAGTATGTGAAAGAATCAAATAATATTATTATATCATTTGAATACCTTATAAGTTTAGTGCAAAATCTCAATATATTATACATTGTAGTAGCCTATAAAATGAGCTGCTTTTATTATTGGTAATTATTAACCTCTGGATTCCACTTGAAAAATACTTGATAATAACATTGCCATTATGAACAGATGGATTTTGCACATTACTCGCTCACTCCAGGGACATCAGAACAGTTTTTGCTTGAAAAGACAAAGAGGCAGATTTCCAGTCGAATGATGAGATTTTAAACAAGTGGTCAAACTTTTCAGAGCCACGTAAGATGCCACAATTATTTTACAGGAAGTAAACCACGATTATTAAAGTTCATGGTCTCATTGTTTTATGACGAATTAAAAAATCATTTTTCTGTTTCCGGGTTCTTGCACTAGATTACTAAATTGAATTTTTCTGAGTTTCTATATGCATTCAAATTGAATTTCTCTACGCAATTAACAAAAAAGTCAAAAAACACATTTCTTTTAGGCCCCTGATCTTTTGACTAGACCCAATCGAGGAAAGAGCAATTCGTCTATTACAACTTTTCGTTCATGGAGATATGCATGGAATCTTTAAATGTTCTTTTAATAAACAATTAATTGATAATAAATAGCGACATTACATAAAATATTTGAAAGCAGATAATAAAGCATTTGTGTAGCAAAGTAGTAATTCGCTTTCACAATAATATTTTCACAATTATTGTGTTTAATTGATTCTAGAAGGCCATGTTACGTAATACGTACTATACAACAACATATTACGACGCATTCTTAGGAGTTTCTAATATAATGAAATGCAAGCAATTTAGGTTTTAACTTTAATGTATACTTTTACTTCGTCAACATGATCTCAAACATTCTTGAAGTGGATTCTACACAATGCATGCAAATAATATACTAATAATTTAACTTGGTTCTGAAGCTCGTGTAAAACTATTCCATCCCCTTAATAAGAACTACAATATGTCGAAGTAAATCGTTTTTGGAAATACCTGTTTTACATTCAGTACCAATTCATGACAATGGAAAATATGCATAAAAGAGCAACAAATCAGGAAATATTATATCAAAATAATTTCATTATCATATCCTTAGCTTTTTCAGATAGAATTATTTATCTTTATCACAATTGATCCGTGTTAAGAACCAAAAACTTTGTCTAAAGTCGAATATGCAAAATTGAATCTGGATGATTTGTCCCATCCGTCATAGGTCCCAAAATCTAGCTGTAGTACATTGAGAAAGACCTGATTTTTATAATCTAATTGGCATACTGCATAATATTTAATTGTATTTAGTTTGTCTTCGAGTCAAGGCATTTCTATGAATTACACAAACACCGTTGTGTAATGCAAACATAAAAACTTCTCTTCGTATACTGAACAAAGCCAGTAGTTTAGTGGAAACCATTCCAGCATAATTTATATTATGCTGCCAATATTTTAGTGTACATATTTTATAAATATTTTGTATGAATCAATTTCCATCCACTCCGTCCTGCACTCGGATATAGAGGTACACCCCTACTCCATATAATATACCTAATGTAGTAAATAATTAATAGCTTTCGTCACGTACTCTAACAATAAGCCATCAAATTGGAAATTCTTTTAGTCAGAATTCGTAGTACATAGTAGGGTCTAGCGGGTACCTATGAAGAACGCATAAAAACGCTAAAACGATTTCCATATCCACATTTTATCTTAATTGTGTCTGTCTGTAATTCCATGCAATAATTTTTTGAAATATGAATACCCTGTATTGCAAATCAGATAAGCGTAGAGTTGAAATTAGCTAGGTACTATACGTAATCATAATTATGTCATTAATGTTTCAGATTATTATTTTATATAAAAATTGGGAGATGAAATTACAGTGCAAATGAGAACATAATTATTATATTAAATTTTACTTTTAGTATAGTCTTGTGTCACAATACGTAATAACCTAGTATAGCTAAATCATTTGTTTCTATTTCTGTCTATGGAAATCATATTGATGCCTACTAGTAGTAGTCAGGAGCGTGTTGCCACCCATAAAAACATTTAGACCAATCAAGCTAATTTAAGGAATAATGATGTCATATGGTGACACGTAAGGCCTATAATATTTTCACGGGTAGTGGCAACGTTATGTTTTTTCGAGAAATATTACAAAATGTTTTTTAATTGATAAAGATGCTCGTTTGCCTTCACTTGAACTATATTTACATCTACTATCTAAGATAAAGCTCAATTAGTTTAGAATATTTGTGAGGATGATTTATAAAATCTCTGAAAATAATTTGACTCCTCCATCTTCATTAGCTCCAATGTTTCCACGAGTGGCAACATGCTCCCGAAACTCCCGATTGACAAGAATCGCAATTAAAACATTATTGTTAAAACTGTTTGAAGATATTACTCTAGATTGCAGTAGATTACAAATTTTTCATGTATTCATAAACATCCTATGGTTGATGTAGTCTTTTATTATAAAGTAGAGTAGAATGCGACCTCAGTATATGCTTTGCAATTGAGACAAAGTGACTTCCTGTTTACGCTAGAATTGAATTAATGTCAGTTCCTGTATTTATATTTTCGTCCATCGACTGTACCGCTTTGGTGACTGGACATTATGGGAGGAGGCTTATTGCTACAACACTTTTCATGCAGACCAATGAATTGCCAGAATAGTTGTCATTCATTTACCCCCGAGAACTTCACAAGTCAGAATATTGTCAGAACAGACATTGTTGGCTAGTTCTGTGAAATTGACCAAAGTTTCTGGCTACAAAATTTAGATTTCTTGGTAAGCAGTAAGTTTTAAGTAAATTTTATTATACACCGGTTCTCAGGAAATGTTTTAGTAGCTTATTATTATTTAATTGCATTTTAGTTTTCACATTTTATTAGGAAGCATTTATTGTTAATACAATAAGACTATGTGCACCTTTTCATTAAACAAGTTACTGACACGACGATCGACAACACATTAAATGTATACAGTAAAAAGTGTATCTATTCATAGTAAATGTCCATAACTCTATAGAATACTGGTGATCGTGCAAAAATGTGCAATCGGTATGTTGATTTAATGTATAAATATGTATTAAACAGTAGTAAGAAATATTTTTTTTATATATAGACCTGCTGGAATTGAATAATTGGCAGCAATAAATCCTGGTCCATTTGGCCATCTTTGAAATAATATCTGAAGATAATAATGGTTTCTGACAAGGTGCCGGAAGGTAATCATGTGGTGTAGTGGATAATTTCCACATATACGATGCTTACTTAGAAATACTTTGGAAATTTTTTTCTTACACAATTAGTTGCGTTTGAATTATAAATCATATTCATACACTTTATTCTGACGTACAGTTTGAGTTTAAGTCAACATGATTTGATGATGCCCTACGGTATAGACGAATCTCTATTATTCCTCATGAAATCCTTGTAAAAATGATGTGAAACTCGCTAGCATCTGTACAATAATAAAATATACTGTATCCATGTTTTTCTCAAATAGTTTCAGATGCTTTATTTATTCTTGCACAGCTTATGAATGTTTAATTGGATATTTTAAATTGTCTACACGCCCACGATTTTAGGAAAAAGAGATGGAAGTGAGGAAAGGAGGAACAGTTCAACATCTGGTGAGAACCGAGAACAAAATTCTATCCGTAAGTCAGAAGAGAACAACAATCGTGGAAAAAAGGGAAGAAGTTTGTTAATGCCTGCGCTCGTAAGACAGCGTAGAAAGGCTGTTCAATATGACAGCAGTTCTGAGGATCAGGAGGAATTGGTGGATTCTGATGACTCCAATGATAAACTCATTCCAAGAGGATCAAAAAAGCGAACATGGAAGTGCGTTTTTTGCCCCAACGTTTTCCAGGATAGAGGTAGCAGAGAATGATGAAGACATACTCATTATATTATACATACATTATGTAGGTGTATAAAATTAAATGATTTACAATCTAACAACATTTATAGGAGCTTTGGTGTCTCATTGCAAAATGCACTCAGGAAACAGAAATTACAACTGTCCTTGTTGTGAAAAAAAATTCAGGAAAGCTGGTATGTAATGCATTGCTCCATGTAAACTTTGCATTGTACATGCAAAGTAAACTTTCAATTATACTTAAGTAAAAAATCTGAATTTTGATTATAAAAGAAAATATTTACTTTCCTGCTGCATAAGAGTACATTATAGATCTAATATTAATCATCAGTAAGAATTAAATGTTTTTTATTTGACTGCTGTTTAATCGGTATTTGTTATTTTCATGTGCTATTTCACGATAACCATTACAGAAGCATGCAACTTGCACTTCAACGAACATTTCGTCATGAAATGTTATTCTTGCCGACATTGCGGCAGGCGCTTTGCTCATTTGGGTATGAATGTAAAAAACAGAAAATTCATATTAATATTCTGACTGTTTATGATTGTGTGGCTACTTCAATTTCTTAGGTAATCTTTGGAACCACAAGTTGATGCACGCTGAATTGAATAAGAGAGCCAAGAGGAAGGAAAACATTTGGACTTGTGACAAGTGCACTCAAACATTTGTCATTAAAAATGATTTGGCTCAGCATCATTTGCAAGTGGGGCCTTGTTTCGACCCCAACTTTGCTACATCCATTGAAGAGCCAAGTGATCCAAATTTGGCGGAAATATTTTTCTTTCTGGGGTCACTTCCCAACACTTCCGCTGAACGAACTGTTGGGGACGTGGCGACAACTTATGATGCCGACAGTGAAACTGGCAGTGGACACGTGGAAGAAGATCAAGTCCTCGAGGCATCTTCACAAGTAATTAACAATGAGCCTCAGACTTATGAAGCTACATTCACCATTGCTACTTTCAAGCAATAAATAATTCAAGGGGTCATGCTTTCATGGGAATAATTGATAAGCACATTCTGCCCAGAATAATATCAAATGAAAACATACATAAATTGGTTTAGAAATATATTTAAAAAAATATACTTATATATATTTAATATATTATCATCTGAAATAATACGACTCTCTCTCTCTCTCTCTCTCTCTCTTTTTTATGGTTTAAATTTTCAATTGCAAATAATTAAATCTTTTAACCTGATTGGAAAAATTGTTGGAGTGTAAAAGATTGATTAGCACACATTTATAGGTACTGGGTTAACTACCTGTAGATGCACATAATTATAAATTGTAATGATCCTGGCTGACTTGACTAGGTAATCAAAATGAAAATAAGTAGGAGCGGTTATATGAAAGGCATAATATTGTTGTCACATTTTATAATGGACAAAAATAGTAATAGGGTGGATATGCAGACCATCAAGCTAAAATAACATTACCAAAGGGAAACCATGCCATAATTGTAATAAATTTTTCTGATGAAAAAAGGTAGTTACAAGGAAATATAACTTTTTTGGGATCATAAAGTAATACGAGGCAAGCATGAAACATTATTAACAGCGGATATTGGAATTTCGATTTTAATGTCATTATTGCGGCGATTACATGTTGGTAAGTTTCCCGAATCTTTAGTGGGAAGCCACGTGGATACAATAAGTAAGTGTAAAAGAATTGCAAAAGTACAAAGTACAGTTCAAGGTAAAAGTCATAACAAGAAATAATAAAATTGAATGTGAGTAAAAGTTATCTGTTTGCAACAGAAATGTATTTAGACGAACTACCAGAAAAGTAGAAGGGACCTGCTAGTTACAAGTGAATTTGAAAAGTATAAATGAAGTAATTAGTTCAATTAAATGTACACGATACAATAAAAAGGATCAATGCATAAGAAATGATGAAATATTTCTCAGATCTACAGTTGGCATGTTACACCATTTTAACTTCTACTTTTGTATTCTTTACTTCTTCTTCTTGCCACGGTAAGGATCAGATGTGCATTGGGTGAACGGGTCACCTTTGTACCTGTAGGAACGAAAAAAGTACATTTTATCCATAAACCCCTTGTAAATTCCTCCAAATAGATTTTACCAGCAAAGGTATAAGGTTTATTAGTTTACCCTCTTGGACAAGAGCAAACTGCTCCGTGATTACGAGCTTCACAATGAGCGTTTACACCACAAGCTCCGTCGCAAGGATTGACACATTTGTAATTGCTGCAAATCCGGGAGTTGGGACATTCCGAATCGGTAACACACTCACCACGACGACAATTTACAAGAGCATCTCCCTGGTAGCCGGAGGGACAGGTGCATACTGGTCGATCTCTGCCGCTGTTGTCAAAACCCGGTTGGCAGACAGCATTTGTACCACATGGATTTGGTGAACAAAGATCAGCTAAAATAAGAAATCGTTTTAATATCATTACAATACCTCACATTTATTTACATTCATGTCTTTGGTATTTGAAAACAAATAATATTAATTACTGTTAACAAGTGTTAGCAAATTATTCATTACCGTGATTACAGCAACGTTAAGGTTGAAGTAGTGAACTAGTAGCAGTTGTTATTTGGATGGACATTTTAATTCAGATTTCAGATTAACTGGACAGGACTTATTCAACATTATTTCATTTGAGTTTATTAGTAGGATTGCAACAATATATATTACTTTGTACTAGATGAGATGTGATATGAGTTAATGTGAGTACTATACATTTAGAAAAGTGGCACGGGAGATTATGAAGCACAGTCTTAACAATATTAGTCATTTAAGTATAGTATGTTTTTATGATATAAAATCAGTATATTTATTAAGCAACCTCTACCAATTATTTTAAAAAAGTTTTGGACAAATACATATTATGTAATGTAACAAAAACACGAGTAATTAACAAAGTTAGGGTATAGGTCCCTGTTATTTCATATTGCATGACTAAAAGTTCTAGTATAGTACAAAAGTAGTTGAAGCGCCAGGATTTGCTACTACTACTTAACTTTGTTTTCATAGGTATAATTAATCAGGTATTCTAAGTTATCAGGTATCTAACAATATTAAGCAAGATTATTGATTGATACAATATTGACACTATGCAAAGCTCAATTCAAATGAGTATTTTGTGTTATCAAAATTTTCTTGAATGGGTTAGTTTCTACCTGGTGTTTGGCGACGGCATTCTTGGAATGGATGTCCAGTGTATCCTGCAAAAGTTTACAAAGAAATCAAAACCATGAAGAGATTTTAAATTGTGAAGATTGTTATTAAAATATTCAATCTTTACCTTTCGGACATGAACAAATAGCCTTGTGATTTGATTTGTCTACTCTGCACCTAAAATAAAAAATAAATATAATTGTTTAAAAATTTTCTCTGATTTAATTCCACCACGTAACATTTAATTTGAAACTATTCTAAAAGCTTACTCTGCATTGACACCACAGGCGTTTTCACAAGGATTACCACACTTCAGTCCGATACATGCACTGTAAGAAAAATTTAGTTTTATGTAAGATGCAAAAAATGGTAAAGGATTTTACATAATTCCAAATGGAAGACATTTCAAACTATTTTCTTATTTAAGTGAGGATTTACGACAGTAAACTAAATAACACTGTTTCTAGCTTTTCGTACCGATTTGCTGGACAATCTGCATGACTGGTACACTCTGGGAAACATTTGGTGTAAGCATCTCCTAAGTAATCCTTAGGGCAGGAACAAATGGCCTGGTGATTTCTCACTTCACTGAAGTCATTCAAAATTGATTCGCGAATTATTATAGACGATGCATAAATCACAAAAGTTTCATGAACATAAAGCTTATAAAGTATCAGTTGAAATATGGGTAAGGTTGTTATACCAAGTAGCGTATTGCCCACATAAGTTCACACAAGGATTTTTGCACTTGAAATCTCTGCACGCCATGTTAGACGGACATTCGTAATCAGAGTCGCATTCATGACGGCAGCCTTGAAGAGGATCGCCAACAAATGTTGCAGCACACGTACAAATGGCACGATTGTTTTCAACACGACATCTAAAATGTAAAAAAACACGAATTTAATAACGTTCAGTTCAGTCTCTCAAATTTATATTTCATTTATTCTGTTTTGCATACTTTGTATTTCTGCCGCATGGAGAAGGACTGCAGAGTTCGTCTGAAAATGAAAAAAATAAAATTAGTAAATCTTGACGTATATGAAGCTTTTACGGGTGTGTTCTGGAACACTTGCGTAAAACTTGCACAACTAGCTTACATTTGCATTCATATTATAACAAACTATTCGTACAACATTTTACACCTTTAAGTAAATACTTAGGTAATTCAGAATTACTTGAGGTGTCAAATGATTTAATAGTTATTCAGGTTAATGAAATTTGATTAAGTAGGTTGTGACACAGAAATTGTGAGTGAGATTGCTATTGGACTGCAATGTTATAATTACAGCATACTATATTACTATATTATAGACTAGCAATTAATATTACAACAAGAACTATTAGTTAATTAGACTGTGCTTCTCTACACCGTGTTACATTTTTTAACTAGTGATTAAACTAAATTGACTAGTGACTAATTATTAGTGTACATTAGAGACTTAGATATGTGAGTAGTTATATCTTCAGTAGTAAGCGCTGATGTCGATGATGTTAGCTTGTTTCAGTAAGTGTATCTGTAGAATACATAAATTATAAAGCACATTAATAATTATGAAGCGACAATTTTTTATGTTATATTAATGATTTTTATTCTGGATTAGCATGAGATAATCTTGAAAAATTGCAGTGACGTAATCCTTCTAAATATCGCAATTACATAATATATTACTATAATTCATGTAAATGGAAACCCGTATTTTGATCTTGATATCACGATTCGCATATTTAACGTGGAATCGTGTAAGAATCGGAATAGTACAACTCGCTATTAGTAATTACGTCACTGTAATGCGAAGGCTACTTAGAAAATCTCCGTATTAGATAATACGATGGAGAATAAGGTACAAGTCTACAATAAAAATTACTTGGATCATAGCGACGGCAGCCTCTAGAAGCATCGCCGGTGTAGCCGGCAGGACAGGTACACACAGCAACGTGATTCCGGACATCACCTTAACATAATTTTACCATAAATCACTTCCCATAAATTCATACATGCTGTAAGAAAAAATCAATAAGTTGAGCGTATAATATTCTTACAGTCTGCATTTGGACCGCAAGCTCTAGAACATGGATTCACGCATTGAAAATTTTCACAAACTTTGAAGGATGGGCATTCGGCGTTCGCTGAAATATTACACAGGTTTCATTAAGAGAAGGATTAAAAAAATTCATAAATAATTATGCAGTCGGAAACGGCCGGTTATGTACGCTGACTTAATTTTCATGACAATAGTAAATCATGATGTCATTTTACCAGCAAAGTCAAAAACGAGGATTACTAGTAAATCAAGTGCATGAACATTTGAACATGTACATGAAAAATACTGCCAAACATGTTTTAAGCCGCATGAATGTTTTTAAGGGATGGGATGCAGCATGCACATTACATGATTTTCGTTTCTATCAAGACTTTGAGCAAATGTAGGAAAAGATGTATTTGAGACGACTTATTACATGAAATTCTTTGTTCAGGAAAAGCTGATAGGGTAAAGTTGATTGCAACGAAATGAGTTGTAATTTACACAGCTCATGCAGAAGGACATAAAATATGAATAAATTGGAATTACAGAAACAAAAATTGTGGGATTGTGCTGTGGTCGGGTCGGTTGATACAACTAGAATTGAAGAAAACGTTTATAAACTAACAAGTTGTAAGTTTCAAGAATAAAAGATATTCTTACATGAGCATTCTCCTCTTCGGCACTCGAACTGAGGATTTCCTTGATGACCTGAATAACCATTAAAAATTATGAGTCCAATTCGAGGAAATGAAGTGAGAGAACTTATGTTTAATTGTGAAAGCAAAGATAGATATACCTGGAAGACAGGAGCACACTGGCCTGTCGTTGCTTACACGGCTAAAGTAAATAGGGACAGAATTTATTATCAAACCCATAATGTAGGTATATGTAAATTCATCAGGTTAAATATATAAAAAGTATATAGGAATAATGTTACAAACTTACCAATCAGTATTTCTTCCACAAGGTGAAGGGCTGCAAGGGTCGCTGACTCTAATGGCAATAGCTCTGTAAGTTTTAATTTCAAATCATAAATTCTAATTAGACAATGCACCTAAGGGCGTCTAATTATCGTACAATTTTTAATTTCAACAAATGTATGTATCTATGTATATTTAAATCTTAATTGATGCAACTAAATATAAAAGTGGCATTCATTGTAATACACAAATTATATTAATATTAGGTACGTAACATTAAAATATCTTTCACTGGAGTAAATGAGTGACCCATGCTTCTCCGTATTCCAATTCATTTATTAATTGCTACATTATTTTCATTTTTCCCAAACAACCGAACTGCTATATGGTATAAACCTTTTGAGTTAACTGTACCCTAAGTGAAAGTACTTACTATATGACACTGCTGTAGGATGCAGAATTTATAAATCGTAATCTAAACACACAGTTTAAGTAATCGATTTTTAAGTTTCCTATTTACATGTTAACATTCATTTCATTGACGAGCGTTAGTGTACTCTCATCACTTCGCATTAAATGGTTTCCTTGAAATACGTTTATTGCCTACTTAAAAGGAATGTAAAAAGCCATCTGCAAACATATTCTTAGAATAGTGCATGGCTGTTTTCATTACATCCATGAAAATGAACTGATGGTATTATATGAACCTGTCGTTCATGTAATATAATATATCTTCCGACTGACTGATGAGATTTGTATTCTTATGTAAATATGCTGTAAGAGAAAAACGAGTTAATAACAACTCACTGAGGTGGAGGGGAAGAAATGATTCGTCTGGCGATTGGAGTCTGTTGTGAGCATTGGATGAAAGGATCCCCAGTGTAACCTAAAATGTTTAAAACCCAATTACATATATACTACTATATAAATATAGTTTTTCGTAAGGATGTAAGAATATTAATAGACAATTATGTTTGTATAGCAAATGAAAAATGAACTTACCACGAGTACATTTGCAAACAGCTCTATGATTCACTGACTCACTGTAAATTCAAAGAAGCGAATTATTTACAGATTGGAACTACCTAAAATCCATTATTTACTTTTGTCCTACGACTTGTGTGTTAACATTGTCAATTACGTCAGCAAAAGTATTTATTTGTTTTGTGAGATGACTTTACCAGTCGGCATTGACTCCACATGGGTTCGGTGTACAAGCTAGTTGACATTTGTTTGCAAAGCATCTCTCGTGAGAACGACATTCGTAGTCTTGATTACATTCGTAGTCGCAGCCGGTGATTGTGTCAGGCTTAGGGAAGTAATTTGGTAAACAACGACAAATAGCTGCTCCTCCAGAGTTTACTGAACACTCTGTGTTGGGTCCACATGGTGAAGGTTGACATGGATCTACTCTGTCTAAAATCTCAACCAATGTTTTTCACAGTTTTTCATTTATACATTTACAACCTTTGGAATTCTATTACATTCACCATTCAAATACATTTTACCATTGTATTGTTTATTCTTAAATGTCACAACTTATTATTATTATTAATTCGTTCTAAGAATTGTATAAAATGTTTCGTTTGAGTAGGTGTTCTACGTATTACAAATAATCGTATAACCTAGAATTGTGAAGGTTCTACAATTAAATATTTACTTTACTAGTAGTTAAAATACATAACAATAATTATTATTAAACGTGGATTCAATAGCCACCCAAAGCAATCTCACCAACAATCATTCCATCATGTATTGTGGAGTCAGACTCTAAAAATGTTTCTCAGTCTCATCTCAATTGGCTTACCACAGTAAAACCTGTATTCATCTTTCCTGTAGAATTCAGCAGTATCACTTTCCCCAGTTAATACTATTTATATTTATATTTATATTGGCATACGTAACGATGAGAGAAAAAAATTAAGAGCTAATTAATGCCCAAAAACATTTACTAATGTGTACCTGTGCAATATATCTTTAAAACAAATTAATGTGCATGAGTTTATATGTAACATGAAATATTATGATTAAATAAGGAAAAATGAGTTTATAGTAAATGAGAAACTGTACCGTCACTGAATTGAGCTTGAGCACATGCCAGATTTAAGACCAAGAAGGCCAATATGGGTATCGCAGCCGAGACCATCATTTGTCTTCCTACACACAAGGAAAAACATTAATTCATTCTCAGTTATTAATCCAACACATTTTAGTCTGGTAACTATTTTTTCCTGCACTGGATCAGTAACTAATGTGCATCTCTAACCATATCTACTTATTTTGCGTCATAAACGCTTCAACCTAATTGCACATAATTTTTATAACAAGAATTTGACAGTTTTAAAATTAAAGTGTCTATGCAACGTATTATTATACTATCATCGTCAATAACCAGCCAAAATGTCAATCCAAATGAGATAATTTTACCTTACAAGCATACTACATGTATAATGAAAAAATCTTAAATATTATATGCATGCTATACATTTTTCCACAATACAAGAATTTTTAACATGCAACATACAACTATGAAACTATAATTTATACAACCTAATTGTTTCTACGATACTATGAATTGTGCATTGACTTTTGTTGCATGAAAATTACTGAGAAAATATGCAGCAAATCTTTGTAGCATCGATTTGTACATTGATATTCAAAAATTAATATACTACACATGTTATGCTAACAAAAACATATTAACATACTACATAAACATCTACCACACAAAAACATCCAACTAAAAGTTTCCGGCTAATTGCCCACTCCAGTTGAAATAAAAGTGCACGTGAACATTTAGACATAAAATATTGAGTAGGTAGAAAATACAAAATTAAAACAAAAATTAAGCCAAACCGTGACATGTGAGTTCATTAATTTATTTTATCACAATTATCCTACATCAAGAGATGCCACAATCATTTTCCCCTTACGTCTCAGTTTTTTGCATAATTTTGAATTATGGCTTAACTAAATCTTGTACTGAGACCCACATAATTTTTAATTAATGGTTTTTCGTTTTTACTTTTGACTCGAATGCGTTACTATGATTTAAAAAAATAATAATAAAGTACCTATACGTTCATGGCTGTTTGATTTAGAAACGTCTGTCAGATTTAAGATAGGAGAGGTTTTGTTTGTGAGATAACGATGTAACGTATGCATTCAACCCTCAACCTCTAAAGTGGATCATTTTTATATTTATGATTAGATGCGCATTATGTAAATATTTGTTAGAAATGGAGAATGAAGGTTGTTGGTGGTCAGGAGCTATATAGTTATTATGTACATAGAAGATAAGGACGAATTGGATAAGGATATGACATAATGTTGCAGCAGGTGATTCTTTATACTTTTAGCTTTAACTTATGGGCTATTGATGTGTCTCGTGTGATATTATTCTGGTGGTGACCCTGGCCTTGTTATTTACATGTATGGTTACTGCTCCAAGACAAAAATGGTATCGTTGTGAATCTCTACGACAACTCCTCTTATTTTATGCACTAGTTGTTTTCAACATTTTGCTTTACTTATAACATCCGTTAAAAGTGAATTGAAGAAGACGGTGAAAAAATCCAATAGTAATGGTTATCGGTAACGCCTTTTGTCTGTCATGACAAGATAAACAAGATTGCAGAGAAATGAGTATCAACTTTTTGCACTCGACAACGACGCCCCCGTGAAAACCCAAAGCCTACTTAATACTTATCACACCTACTCACATTACACTAATTGCACATTCCCTTGACCAGATGAACTAATATTTCCCATTTCTACAAAGTATCCCTTTTATTGCACACGTACATTACTTATTGGCACCTTCATATACGTACGCTGTACATTAAAGTTCACCTTTCTACTTTCGCTTTTTCTAATGACATTAATTGCTAAACTCTTAATAACATATTGATGCTTTATGACCCTATGTATGTTCATTCTATACATTTCTGTCATCGTCATCATATGAAAACAAGCCATACATGTGACTATAGTCATTATACGTAGCCAAGGCTTAAATTTTAAGTTAGGTGTGTGCATTATATTTCCCAGCTTACATTTGATAACAATGTTTTTCTAATTAAAGGTATTAATGCATAATATCTAATCTGGGTGTCTGGATTATAAAATCGTTTGTCTGCAAACTACAATTTGTCTGCGACACCAATCAAATATTACATATCAAAGGATCAAACTGAAACACTATTATTACTTTCTGTTCTATAGTATCAGCATTTCAATCGAAACAGATGTAAATTTAATATTGTGTCCTTATATAGCCCTTATAATACTTCTTATTACTTGCAACAAATGCAACCATTCTTATTGTTTGCTTTGTACTATTATATCCTTTTAATTCAGAACAATTTTCATAACCCCTTATTTAGAGAGTGTAAATAAGACGTTTAACTGCGACATAGATTTAAACGTACCTATAAGAGTACACAGCTTTTTGTTTGAAAACTTTTAGCGATGAGCGAATAATACGCACGATTTCAACTAAAGTATTTGCTTGATGATTTATCCTCCTTTTGACATTGTTTACCAAGTTGTCTGAATCTTTGTAAAAAAACTTTCTCTAAGATGAAAAGAACTTCCCCAATCCTAATAAGAGAAGCACTGAACCTACACCTTGTAATTAAACTGAATAATAATTTATGAGCTCAATAACCAGAGGGATGATGACGGTGTCAGACTGCCATTTTAAATTTAATACCATCATAACCAGCAGCATTGTATGCAATTCATATTTGGCAATAGTAATAAACTCGTCGATCTCGTTTTGTTTTTCTATCTTATTATTACCGAGTTGCATGTGAAACAAAGTGTAACGAGCTGCTCGAATTTTAAGCTTGTGCTTGTTTTGCTTCTGTAAGATATAAGCAATGCATGATATTCATTCAGTAATGAATCCGAACCTAACAAGGACTTTAAAAGTTTTCCAGCTACAAGTTTCCAATTCGTGCCAATGACGAGTTTATATATGTAAGTGTAAACGCTATGACATGATGATACTATCAGTCAGTGCAATTCTAATGAAATGAGCATGCTTCTATTTATAAAAATAAGCTTAGTAAAGAAATAAATGCCGACTGACTGACAATGAGTAGTGATCTCGTGTAGTTTTCATTTTCCACACATCTAATTGCGGCAATGCAATCAGTTGCAACATAATGAGAAAACAAACATGCAAATAATATTTCAAATGGCTTATTTTTACTAAGTAAGTACAGATGTACTACCTGTATTGCTTCATACTGACAATGTGAGTACTAAGCAAATACCTACATGTAATGTGACCTTGAGAGTTTAAGAACATATTTAACATGCATATACTAGTATGTACAAACAAACAGTTGTTAAACCTCTATTGCAGTGCTAACAAGAAATGATATATGTAAACCATTATTTATTACCTGGAACTGGAACACAAAGTAATAAGGACATGAATATGCACACAGTTAAGAAATACGAAATACGACTACTGAAATTATCTTTAATTTAAAGACAAGGTAGCATTAAAACCACCGGTGAAAAATGCATGAGAAAGGGAAATGAAAGGTATAATGTAAAATGAAAACAACTTCCGAAATGTGAAGCTTTAAAACATTAAAAATGAGTTATTAAATTTGCAATAATATAAGAAATATTATGACTTTACCTTAAATCGAATCCAATTTACTGTTAAACAAGCACACCTCAGTGCAAATATCACAAACGCTGTTGATGGAAAATAAACTTTGCTCCTGATGATTGTACTTTTGGAATGGAACACCTTTGAAAGAGTTCTGCAGCTCCTTCTCTTGTGATTTTGCACTGTGTTATGGACGGCTATAACTATTCTGAGATATACCTCAGAGGGAAATGATACACGAATGAGACATTCTCAGATATTTATAATGTAACTCTACCTACCTGTTTTGTCTCCTTGCTCACATCTCCATCCATCCATCCATCTATTTACATACACATCTGTACATTTCTACATAATACCTGTCTGAGCGCAAAAACTTTTAAGGGATAGAAAACGGCTATCCTGAAAGAAGAATATGCAAACGCAATACGTACACATAAAGTACCTATACCTACCTACGCTCTCTGCATCTTTCTTACAGATCTATCTAGATATATGCAAGATACAATTCCACTAAAAGCTAAGGAACAATTTCTGAACAGACAACACAGGAGAGGAAGGGTTAACACAGAGAGAGATGTGTACATGGACATATTATCTGTGTATTAAAGGGATTCGCAATAAACCTAACTATATATAAAGCATTTGTAATTACTATAATAATATTAGTGAAACTGATGGGAGAAGAAGGCTCATACCTAAATACATTGGGCAGGGTAGGTATAAATATTATAATATAAAATGCAAACTCTTTTGTTGGGGCTATGAGATGTGGCTTGTTACTTGCCTGAGCAGTTTTTCGAGTTGTTCATCGAGTCCCACGCAAATCTTCTGCTCTAATCTGTGTATAATCACATTATATTATTCGTATCCCATTCCATGTGTTATTGTGTAGGTTTCTCCATACAGAATAAAACAAAGTCTTCCTTGGTGATTAGATGCGTGGAAGATGCTATCAAGTGATCAAGTCAGTTGGTCTTCATGTAATAACTAGACCTACAATATCATCTGTATTTCTGGTATCCAAATGTACACGTCAACCAAGTCACGTCCTTGAGCACTGAACATATTTGGCGTTTTATTTATTCCCCGTATATAACATAAAAAATCTTTTTTCTAGACAAATCATCTTTACAACGATATTTGCAGTAGCCACATGCATACAGAACAAGGTGGTGTTTGACTAAACCCATGTCAGTGTTACTTAACTCGAGAAATGAATGTATTCCTTCATTCGTACACATTAGGCCTCTCTTTTCGTCTCATGCTTGCTTGGGATGATTTTCAAAATTTGAAATTGGGAGGCAGTATATAACTGTCAATACAGTATAAGTATATTATAGGCTAATGAAAGTGATTAGAATGAATTTAAGTGCCACAGACAGTAGCACACAAATTGGGAGTTTGCGAATTTGCAATTCGCCTCGCTTCTTGGTTTCTGTTGAGTTTGACATTGATTATGATTGATGCACTGAATAAGTAATAAGCAATAATTGTAATAAGTAGTAACCATATAAAATCTTTTGGGAGTCAATTAAGGAATTGTGTGTGATGCTGTGTATTCCTCCACATGAACTAAATGGTTCCTTTATTGTAAAAGACCTCCTGCTAACTTTAATTTCTGCACCATCCACAAATTCGCTTTTACCCTTTCGAAATTACACTTCACCTTCGTAAAAAAGTCAAATTTATGCTACTATACTGTTCATTAGGTTCTCATTACGCATTTTGATCGGTAACTTATAAAGAGTACATTACCTACACGATTTGTAACAATGCAGAAATTGAAGATTACAAACTGTATGCTCCAAAGCGATGCTTTCATTACGCGAAGTAGAGTCAGGGTGTGGAGAAAGCCAAGAATCTGTCGAGATGTCAAAAAAGAGTTAAGTTTTGAGAGACAACGAATCAGCATTTTCATAATAGCTTGTCCTACGCACATTCTTTAACACTTGTTCCTTTTCATAATTACGTATATAAATCTTACGCTATATGTTAAATACAAAAACGATTAAAAATATCTGTTTTAACATTTTTAGACATTAAAAGTTTGTATGGCTGTGTATACACAATTTTCTCATACTTAAATCATAATAAAATAATATATCGAATTAAATATCTGTGTTAATGAATTGAGCCTTATTGAACGAATGGAAATGACTTTCATCTGATTTCCCAACGGTATACTAAGTTATAACATTAAAATCTTGATTACCTTTTAAGAAAAAGGGTTGTCTATTATTTTGGCTTTATAGTATGAATTCTAATTATATGCATTGTACTAACAATATGAGGGTACGTTTAAGTTTAAAGCATATGATATAGGTATAATATTATATCTGTAGGTACATTAATAAATTCTACTATGGATAATTTACCACACCGCGCAGTACCTACTTATTTATTATTTATGTATTACTATTTTGCTTTGTCTTAAACTTATACAGTTATGTTGCCTTTCATTAAAAGTAGGATCCCACAACAGCATAGTAGATGGGAGCGATATTATTTTGTGTCACATTAAAATTTAATTTAGCACATTAATCGCTGTCTATATAGCACAACTTTACTCCATTAAGCAAAAGTTGGAATTTGCATGAACTTTTCTTGCAAATTTGACAAGACAATATTTATAATGAACTTATTGTTAATTAACTGTGGCAGAAATGAATGATGGCAAAAGTTTCACCTATCATGTTTGTCTAAAGGTGACTGTGAACCGTTCCCTTCTGTTGTACCATTTTTAGCCATCATCATTATCATATATTTTACTATCGTAGGTATCCAAGCATTGTAAGCCAAATATTTGCCACTTGAGTTCGACTATACCCCTAAGGATATTACAAGGCGACTAAAATACTCTTGAACTGACACAAATTTGTTCAAATTGAACCTATTAGGTAACACAAGCACATCCCTTGAATTCAAGGATATTGAATATTCTAAAAAAACAGGGTGGAGTACATAAGTTTGTTTAGATTTGGATTTAGAGGAGGATATGCTAGTAACTCATCTCATCTCCATCATCTCATACCAAAAACAGAGATGCGCAGCCAAAGTTATATCTGGCAAACAAGAAAAGCCGTAATATGAAAATAAGCTCATACTGAACTTACATTAACAAATAGGCTACTCTTCCACGCAGGCAAATATAGTTGGTGCTAAATATTTCATGTAATAAAGAAGTAGCACGCTATGGAACTATTCATCTCAATTGTTTTTTTATATACCTACACAATGCTACACATGTGTATAATATACATGCCAACTTATCTACAGTACCTAGTCGCACATTATGAGTTCTCTATTTATCTGGTTCATTTGTTATGCAATTTTCAATTAGTTTTTTGTTACATCTAAGTATTCATATACGCCTTGTCACATAGAAAGGCGTGTTTCTCTGAATAACACACAATTTCGATTACAATTATCTTGACTTAAGACAACTGGACAAAAATTAATTTTCTGGATGATTGTAACAGTATTTATTTTAAGAGGATAAAGCCATCTGTATGAATGGCAGACATACCATTTTTGTTCCATTTTGATATATTCTGTACCTATATACATGAATTTAGTTATTTTATTACAGTAGAGAAGAGCAAAACTACAATAAGAATTACTGTATGGAAAACTTGCGAAACTTATCAGGACAAAGACTAAACCATTTCAATAGTCCAAACAAGTATCGTCGGACGGAGTGATGATTTTGCAAACAGGCATGGGCATAACTTTATATAAGTAGTTTCCTACAATTAATAATTGTAAAACTTTTGAAATAATTGTCACTCCAAAAGAAAACAGTGCACAATGTCGTTTATAATGAAAGGCCCGGGTGTCTTTTATTAAAATGAAGTTACTCTCAAACTCAAAGTACTCACCTGAACATCAAAGGCCATTAAGAAGTTGACCGATTGACCCCATATTCAAACTTATTGTTAATCTCATGCTAGATCCTATACAAAAACGTGTACCGAATTTTAACAAAATTCGCATGTTATCGCGATGAAGGACGACTGACTGCTTTGCCATTTTTATGAAATGCCTCCGATACTTAATAAACTGTTGCAAAACAGGATTTATGTTAATATTTTCGAAGAAAATGGCATTTTTATTTTTTGCATGTATACATCGTGAATGTAGCCGGAGCCACCCATTCAAACATAGAAGACAAACTGCATTGTCTAAAGTCTCAATCTGAGTATACCAAAATACAGTCGAGTTTCTCGACTATCTCGACAAACAAGTGTAGCTCTAGTCCATGTAGTCTGTCTCTACTCTAGTCAGCAGTCTCAAATGCCACTAAAATCCGATTTTTGTAAGCTTTTATTGGCATTTTTACAGGCCAAAAGTCCCACAGTCCCACAGTCCCACATAAATGTTACATAGCCTAATGTTGCCGAAAATACATACACGGCAACACAGCCACAGTGAACAGAAGTTAAGCAGCAGCTCAGCCTATACAATTACAATACACTGTATGTATGCCTCTATCTATGCACATTTACATTACAAACTTCTAAACAGAAAGAATGCAATATAGGGAGTGCAAATGCGCATTCATTTGCTTTTAGGCACAACAATGCATTGCAATTATGGCGGTTTAAGGATTATGGTGATTGTTAATGCGACGGTTGAAACTCATTCATCATTGTGTCCAGTACTCAACTCTCAACAATTCTGATTATTTGCTAATTGAAAACTTTAGTTCAGTAATATTATCGTTGACCCTAATTAATAATTGGTTGTAGTTAACAGATAATTAATCATCTAGTTGTTAGTTCTAATGCAGCAGTCGACTGTGGACGGGAAGTTTTTACATTCTGGAGGAGGGCATTAGAAGTCTAGTGAGCCGAAGTGGGTTCCCACCAAGTATTTAGCCGTCTTAGGTCAGTAGTAGTGATTCCGACTCGACTGCCGACCTGCCACCCTCACCGACATTTTTACATTCAAGTGATTTTTCAGTATCAGTAATCTTGATTTGGCTTTAAAATATCTGTCGTTCGTTATAAGAGTTATTTCCTTCTTAACTATTCTAACAATACTATGATTACTATATAATATTCAGTTTGGTCTGACTGAAGTGAAAACTAAGTCGGCACACTCGCACAACCCAACAAGAAAGACGACGGAAGGGACATTTCGGTGATCATAGTTTCGAAATGGAGACCGAACTACAATTAACTGCAACAGAATCAACATCTGTTCCGATAAATCGGTTTGTAACCGCCCGCAAAACATCTGAGGAAGCATCGATCAACTATAGAAAACAGCCACAAAGGAGGGTGACAGTTAGAAAGCGACAATGTCCAGATATTAACGAAGCAGTTGAACCAAAGAGAGCAAAGCTGTCTCTGACACCTGTGAACAAGAAATCTGTCGCTAAAAAGACGCAGAATCCGCCTAAGATTCAGAGGAAACGGGGCAACAATAAAAAGAAGATAGAAAAGATATTCATGGGAGAATTAAAGTAAGCACAAGCAGTAAAGTATCTACTTTCTTTGTACATTCAACCCATTGATTGTTGTAGGTAGACTTCTTAACCACCCTTATATGAGATTGACAGTTTTGCATCCTAAATCATTTTCTAGTACTATAACTAATCAAAAAATTAATACTTTATTCAAATATAATTGTAATTTATGTAATTGCAGGTGCTACAATTACGTGGGCATGTTACCTCACGTGTATACCAATGTCCACGCTGTTATTCAACTCCCCGATTTTGCAAACAAAGATGAATGTCGGTCGGTGTTCCAAGTGAGAAAGGTTCAACAAGTTTCCGTACCTAATAAGAAAACAT
>JABASD010002891.1:0-23195 GCA_019776165.1 Pogonognathellus flavescens
TTCCAATCTGAATCCAATATCAAAATACTTTTTCCCAAAATATCTTACTAGTAAACGTTATAGAAACTTTCCCCTAATGGAAATACACATTTTAATAATTACGTGAATACTAAGAGTATAATCTGGATATGCTATTATATGTATTAGGTATATAGTGTATAGTAGTTCTGGTAAAATAGGTATGCATATTTATTGAAATTATTTGTCATAGGTTATATTTAGTTGTTCTGTTATCACATCAGTATAAATAGAGTAGGTATGCATGAAAGAATAAAAAGTAATGCGGGTGAGTGTTAATGATTTGAGACGAGATTAATGGTTATAATGAAATGATGGCGACTTGCGTTGTGCACATGTGAGTGTGTGTGAAAGGCGAGAATTTGCCGAGAGCTAAAATCAGAAATTAGACTAGGCATTGTGGAAATTCGATGTAATCCTCTATATGAAGATGTACAAGTCAAACAGTGTAGCAACCTGCTACGTGTTGTATATTTGCACGTGTTGTATTTTAGAACTTGTATAGAGTATAATCTTTGTATTATGTAAGAGCCTTAATTCGGATATATATGAATATATAGGGTGTGTGGATTTGTGAGTGAGTATTGATTGGCTGTAAGATGTATGTTGATGTGATTGTGGTGTCAGATGGCCTATTTGGAAGTGGTGATTCCACCGGATATCACATCTGAGGAAACATCAGGCGACTTGATGGTTCCTGAGGGTGGAACAGCCAAGTTAATTTGTAGAGCCAAAGGCTATCCCAAGCCAACCATCACTTGGAGAAAAGAAGATGGCAATTATATCATCATCAAAGAAGGCCAAGGCGGAAAAAGAAAAGGTACACTTTCCCCAACACCAACTGCCATTAATCCGCCTCGCTTCAATTTACCAATACCAATGTATTATCTCACTATTCCTATTCTCCCCCATATACTACTCCATTCTTCCACGTCCTTATTTCTAATACAATATAACCCTCTAATACGTTTCGACAATTGATGAAGGCTTATATAAATACGAAACGTATAACATTATGTGTGTACCTAAATACAAATACAAAAGTAAATGCTATTCTTGTACTATGCTCTATATCGCCAAATGTATTTTGCAAGGAAGCTTTGGCGTGATTCCGATGAACCCATTGAAATCTTTTTATATACAAACACTTTTTGTATCTATATTTTTAACCTAACAAATATTTTATATGATGTAATGTCCTCTAAGGATATAAAGTTGGTTATAAGTCTTAAGAAAAACTATTTTTATTATGGTGTGAGTGTTTATAATAATATAAGTGTCTCATAGTCAGAATTTTTAACAGAGTGAGCCTTATGATGTAAAGCTTATCTGAAAATAATGAAATATTAAATTTGATTTGATGTAAGCAGTCAAGTCATACGAAGGAGAAGTGCTGAGTCTGACAAAAATCACACGGTCCGAGATGGGAGCTTACTTGTGCATTGCCTCCAATGGTGTCCCCCCGTCAATTTCTAAAAGGTCAGAATTATTTAAGTATATTATTTATACATATCTACATTTTTATAGTTAACAAATTATGTAACAGTTTGTTGAATATAATATACCTATACATAACATACCTATACAAACTTTCAATGAGATATTTATGCAGATAGTAATTATAATTAAATGATGATTGTCTTCCTTTTACGATTAACCATCATGTCTTCTAAAATGTGACTGCTCCATGGGATTTTGAATTCACCAGGATTCTTCTCTCAGTGCACTGTGAGTCAATTAGTCGACCTTTTTATATATTAATCTTGTTTTCACAGTCTCAATCTGAATCAGTCTATTTACTATAGTTTCTTACGAATTATTTTTATAATTACTGGGTATTAGTTTTTATTTGATATATAAGAACTCTCGCTAAAACAAAAAAATGTCTTTACTATGTATTTACTTGTATTTACTAAGATAAAAGCAGTAGCAGCAATTAAGCTTGTATGTATCTGTTTACTTTAATTCGTACTGTTAGTATTTGTTCTTTCTCATAATCGAATGTCGGTGAAATTAGTTGTGCTAATGCTCAACTTATGCTTTCACTGTGAGTTGAATGGTTTAGGGAAGAATACCTAAATGCTTCTCAGTCACTCTTCCAAGTTCTCAACTCACCCTCTTGACTTTTGTTTCTTGGTCTGGTCCTGGTCTCACATCGCAACCCCCCGAATTGCGAATTGGAAGATACTACGAGATCAGAATGAGAAATGACAAAGGAGAAAATTTTCTTGTCACACATTCCATTCACATCTTTCTCGTTTATGCATTCGCAAGCTTTGAACGAACACGTAAAACACACATAAGGTCTTAATACATCTAATTCTGAAAACTAACAACGAAGGCTCTAACTTTAACCTTTCACTGTCTTCATATTGTTATAGAGCGAATTGACACTTTATTGCGACATTTTATATTACGCATATTTTTATTTGCTAATAGGCATAATGTAATTATATTAACAAACACCTTTGAAAAATATAAATAATACTTAATTTTCTTTTAATATAATACATAATTTTTAAGGTATCTTAGTTTAGGTTACTTACAATAATTAAATAAATAAGTTAAAAATATTATCTATTATAAAGTAAGCAAATTTCCTAGGAGTTTTAACGCACGGTTAATGCTTTCCTCTGTTAAAGAGATGAAAAGAGTAGTCAAACAAAAAACATAGTTTCATTTTGATATTACTTTTAAACAAAGAGTTTTATGACTCCTTTAGTGTGTAAGTTTTATAATTTCATGGTGACACACACTCTACTAGTACGCTCCCTGTACATACACGCTGTGCCTGGTATATCAGTAGTCGTTGTAAAAAGAATTAGGGGAAAGTTGTTTGACTTTTAAAAAGAAATGTGTCACTGAGAGTGAAAGTGAAAACATGAGAATAAGATTGTCCATTAATCAAAATTGAAATATCTGACTGAGAAAAAGTTTCACGGGGAGTAGAAAGTAGTCTGTGACTACACAAAGAAGAAAACTGTAGGAGGATGCTTAACAAACCGTTTCCTTGTCATAATATACTTAAGGTATTGCCATTGTCATTGTGACATTGGGGAGGAAACTGACGAAACTGCTGTTTAATGGCAACAGATCTCTGACTTGCAATTTACAAGGAGGAAGACGATGCCTTCTACTTTCAATGTGGATTATATACTGTGAAGTATATACAAAGATACACAAATACCTACAGTGTCTCTCATTCTCACTCAATTTCAGTATAGTGCAGTCGTTCACTCACTTTCCCCTCTTTCTTTTCCTTTCTCTTCGTCATCATCATCATCCTTGTCTTTCTGTTTATAAAGAATCTTCGTTTCTCCTCGCATGTTCAAAAATTTTCGTTACTCAGACAAATTCCCCATTTATTGCTCCAGTAGAAGTCAACCCATCACATGCTACGTTTAACTTTCTTTTCTGTCACCAATAAATATCACCTCTAACTCTAACTGGTATAAAAACAAGCAGGGAGGGTTGCTCGCATTACTTCACACACGCGATTATGGAATTACTTACAACAGACAAAGCAGAATTAAATATTTATACCATACACCACCAAGTCAAAAATCTTAAAAGGTGTAGTTTTACTTACTCTTGAGTTTACAGCAGTAAGCAAATGTTACATATTGTCTTTTCACTTTAAATCACATCAAGACTATGGGAGGTTTTGACACGTGTTTTTGATTTATTTAAAAATAAGGGGTGGCCCTGTATATAAAAACATACTGACTCAACTATACCAGATTGAACAACTTTTCACTTTGAGAGAAAAGTTTAATGAAATGTGAAAATAAGGTTGCAATAGAGGTATTGCTACATTTTGTACAAAAAAATCTAAAAATAGTTGCACAAAATAATTGCAATTAAAAACTGCCATAAATCCGAAAAAGTTAGATACACACGGTATCAGTAGTCCTTAAAATATGAAATATTGACAATTTTTTCTCTTATTAAAGCATTGTCACATTATGGAACAAAAAGCAAAAGAGAATGTGAATCCAGGGACATGAAACTAGAACTGAAGAGGAAAAAATATTCGAATATATTCTGATATTGTTACCATTTAAATTGATCAAACATTGGATGTAACAAAATCTGACTATTGTGACCCATTTTTGAAATATGGCTGTGTATTCGACTTCTTACATCGGATATAACAGTTACACTTCTGAAATAGAAAATCTAATACAGAGAATGGGTAAAATTATGTAAATTATAAAATGTGTTTTCTTAAATGTAGCATGCAAAACACAGGAGCCATGCTATTGACAAAAGGAAGATTGTCATTGTTGTTTTGCATTTTTTTCTTTTTCTGCGAGTATATATTGCAGCATTAGGATGATCCATTTCATTCCTTTGCAGTTTATTTCTCTGCGGTTCCATCTGCTTTGGAAATGTGGAGTAAGATGTACTTTAATAATAGTAAGCAGAAGATGAAACGAAACGAGAAGAATTGTGTTGTGTGGGAGAAGGAAAAGTGAGAGAGAAAGCATATTTTAAAATAATGTATTTATTTATGGTGATGAGTGTGTGTGAGTGGTTTGTACTTTTTATATCATCTTATTGCCATGCCATGTGAGCACTGAGTGTATTTGACTTTTCACTGTGGATGTGATCGAACTGAAAACACAAATATTCTCTTTCTCTCCAGAGTCCATGTTCTTCTTAGTCCCTTGTACTAAGAATTCAGGGTTCACAGCGATCCGTGTACTATTTACATGCATTAAACAGCCATCCGAATCCAATGCTACCCACCATTCTTATCACAAGCTAAATTTCAGCGCATATTAAATTTCAACGCAAGTAAACGTCAACGAAAGCAATTTTGCAAGAAAAATACTTCTTTTGATGAATTCAGGTTTTAACTAAAATATAAATACTTTTACGAATGAAATTTCAATAAAAACAAAATTATGCTTTAAAATTGCGATTTTTAAATTACATTAACAATTAAAATAGATTTATATTTTCGGTTGAGAAATACCAACACCAAAAGAATGTACACATTATACTAGAATACAATTTATCTCTTATAGTACATTTTGTTTTTCCCCACGATTTCTTTTGTGCTTCGATTCTTGTCCCTCTCATTTTATTTTTCATTCGAATTTTGTTAAAAATAACTTTCGTTCAAATTTAGCTTGGTTAAAAAGTATTTTCGTCGGAACGTGTTGTGTGAGAGTTAGGGATGGGTACATAGTGAGAATAGGTCTTGTGCACAAAGAGCGTGTGTATAGTGGTGGTGTATTGGTAGTGAAAGATAGACGACAGGAAGTCAAAGGAAGAGAAAGCAGATGTGAAGGATGCATTATTGTTAAAAGTCAAGACGAAGAAAGGATGAGTGAGTGAGGGGTGCTTTTGACAGTCTCGTCGCTCCTGATCAATACAATACTCTCAATACTTAACTGGGAGAGCACAGGAAGAATTTCTACATGGAGCATCATGGACATGGGGAAAAGAAACGATGAATTGCACTCACACAGTAACTCTCGCTGCATGCCATGCCTTGCACAGAGAGGAAAGAGATAAATAGATGAGCCACATTCAGTCACAGCCACTCATATCCATCCATCAGAATCCATTTAGTTAGCTCACTACCTCCCTCACTTACAACAACACACAACCAAAACTCAAAATCCTTAATAGGTAGCAACCCAGTCAAAAACAACTTTCACCATACAAAATCTTACAATACACTTACAGCATATCTTATTATAATAGCAGTATCTTTATCGAGTAAACTAAAGAGTAAATGTAAAATCAATCATTACAAAATTGGTTAACTGAGAAATGTTACGATCATGTACATAATTTACTAATTTAGAGAGTGCTGAAATATTAAATTACCTGTTCAATGCCCAATTTAAAGATTTAATATAGCAACCAGTAAGGTAAATGCAATCAGAGAAATTTCAAAAAGAAAAATGAAATCACATATCATGTAACGTTAAATTTTTGAACACGGAAACTTTTCTTGTTTTCTTATGGCACATTTGTGTTTCAAGTTAAAAATCTTCAGGCACTTTGTAATGTTATTTCATTATTATTAACTTTTGCTAATTTATTTCCCATAGAATTGTTTTTCAAAGCAGTATGTATTTATTTATTATCTCAATAAGGGATTAGGTGGTAACAGTCTACGAAGTCTACAATAGTTTTTATTAGAAGGTTTAGCTTGTTTTTGTTTGTAGTTCTAATTAACATTTTAAATAAAATTTAAATGTTTCTGCTATATGCAAATCAACATTAAATATATGTAAAGCTATGCGTTTATGATTTATGTTAAATATATACATGAAAAGTCTAATTCCTTTTAAATTGTAATACCTACTTACTACTCACCTACTAATACCTATGTAAGTATTGTACGTGAAAAACAAACAAAAATTGTTTCACAATGTACATGGAGTATTCAGAAGCAACGTTTATATTTAACCCTTTTACGGAGGAACAAAGGATCACAGTCGGGCATAATAAAGTATTTTGAGATAATCAGAGTATATATTGCATATATAGAGAAAAGAATGAGTGTTATGTATTTGCAGTGTGTTGTTGGTCTATTGGGAAGGTTGTTCGGATGGTTGGCTCCACTTACCCTGATTGGAAGGGAAAGTTGAAACTTTCACCTCTTCCTGCTATTATTCTGATTATCATAACATAACTGCAAACTGCCTTTCCATTCGCATCGGACGGAATAACTCACTGAATGCGGAAACGACTCGATCCTTCCCCTTATTCTTCCCTCTTCCTTTGCTCCGTCTTACTTAACAACAAAATCACTCTATCTCTCACATCTCGCTCCATTTCTCACCTATTACTCCCAATGAATCAACCTCAGTTTACACTTCTCCCTATATAAAAATAACACACTGCATATATTATTCTTATTCTTCCTTAGTAGTACAGGCGCCTTTATAGTTACTCCTACTACATACGCAATAATTTTTACCGTTCTGTTAGTGCGACAGGCAGGTGCGTACATTCAACTTTTTATGTGTAAGGTATTTCTGTTGTTTTTATTTTGAAAAAAGACAAATGAAGCAGGGCAAAGTTATCGAACACTATAGAAATGTTCTACAATTGATATTACTTACTGCGACTCAACAATTGAAATTGAAATGGGTTTACTGTACTTTGTAATTATCATTATTACTATTTCCACTTTCACTGATAGTCAAACGTCCATGTTACGAAAAGTGCTGTGCGATATCTGTCTCATTTTCAAATTACTTTTCCATGTTTCTATTTCAAACTGGAAACAATACCACTCAACTCATCACGATTGACAAATTATTATAATTGCTCTGTCGAACTCTGAAAAGGTCTCAACTTTTATGCTCAGTTGTTGGAAACAAAATGAATCAATAGAATATTTTACGTCCCTCTTTACTTTCACTACTAATATTTACTCCATATGGTATACATTATACAAGAGCTTTAATACAAATCAATATGCTAATGACATTCATTCAAATGTGTAATTAATTACACAATAAATTTGTCACATTAAACATAATTATTATTAATTAGTAGGTACTTCAGAATAATTAAGACATACTAATAATTAAACTACAAAAGTATACAAAGAAATAGAAAACAAATGTTTACTAATAGAGCAGAGAGATATGGATTAGGAAATTGCGAAAAGTGGAAATTCGCAAAGGCACAGTCATGCAAGTACAGAATGCGTTGATGAAGGAAATATTTGTGACGTAAGGAGGAGGGAAAGGGTTAGAAAGAAAGGCGGATTGTAATTCAAAAAGAAGTGGATTGGATCGGTGGAATTGTAGAATGCAGTGCAGTTGCATTGTTTGACTTTGTTTTCCTGTTTGTTTAGTTTTTGTGTTGTGTCTTGTGTCTGGCTGTAGCACGATTCTCTATATCGTTCTTGTTATGTGTCCACTGAATGAATGAACCATAATGCTTTTATATATATTTGCTTCGCCCATGGCAAAATCTAAAGGGGGAGGTATGTCATGCCTTGGATATGTAAAGGGATACTACAAGAGAGGATGAATCCTTTCATTGTACTGCATCGTTATATAACAACGCAATATGTTCGTATAACTTATATACTGGCCATGCATAGTCCTAGTAAAGAATTTTATTGAGAGTGACAATAATGCAATGGTAGGAATCGGTGGACGTACGTTGAGGGAAGAGGAGAATGAATGGAAATGGAAGGTCCAGAGGCAAACGGGAGAGTCGTATGTATTTGGTTTTGGTTTGACTTGGCTTTTCTCCAAAAACACATTGTTTTTGTGTGTAGAGGCAATAGGTACTTCTCGGTGACTCTCTCAGAGTGAAAGCATAGCAAATACTGGAAAGAGCAACCTTTCAATTGGAATTCGTCGAACTTTGAAAATATACGACATGTAAACAATGGCATTTCACTAGTTTCATTGTCAGCAGACCTTCTCGATGGCACTGGAATATAAAGTGCCATTTTATTCACCAAACGAGTGGGTGAGAGAAAACTGTTGTAGTGTCCGAACCAGAATTTCCAAACATTGTATTGAAACAATAAGCACAGTCCCCCCACCAACTAATATTCACACTTACGATTAACGAAATATAAGCAAATTGTAGTCTAAATACAAATTCATGCCTTGTTGAGGCGTTAATGCTATTAATTCTTCTTTTGATTTATTAAGCGAACTGTCATGCACCGCTTTTAACCGGCCATTCATTTATGTGGATTAAAAAATATTTTCGGTATAATTTAGTTCAATTTTCCTATTTCTTTGGTTAAAATAGACTGATTTGATTCAATGAACAATAATTAAATTAGATAGCAATATTAGTATTACTGAATGATTATATTAAAAATCTTAGCTAATTGGATTGAATATATTTCTTATTTGTTTAGTTCATCCTTTGATTCAAGTACCGAATCAGTTGGTCGCATCCCCAAGAGGGTACGATGTTCTCCTTGAATGTTCAGCAGAAGCATCCCCCAAAGCAATCAACTATTGGACAAGAGAAACAGGTATTTCTACCAAAAGTAATGTTTCACATTATATAGAGTGATTTATTTTAAAAACATTTACTACATTATTTTTAAGACCATACTATACAAATATTTACACACGTTTTCATTAATACGAAATTAACATTTTAATTGCGCTCCAAAATACTAATGAAGCATGGAATCGCATTTTCCAAATTCATATCGAAAGCACATTTACGGTAAAATAAATCAAGATGTTGCAAATTACATTTAAAGTAAAGAAAAATCATAATACCGATTGTTATGTGCTACGCAATACAAACGGAAACAATATGAATTAATACACCCTCAGTTTTTATACCTATTTGGCAAGATATTTTTTTAGTACGTTGAAATATCGAGGTACTGAGAAAATAATGCAGGTACTGAAATACAGAATAACGGAAATGTTAGACAATCAAAACTGCAAATATTTAGTAAAACTTTAGAAAAAGAAATCGAGAAATTGTTGTTGTCACTTTCTTTTCTTTTAGTAAAAGAAATTCATTTGTTACCATTCCACTTATTGTTAGTATTTGAAAAATCATGTGCACTCCAAGTTGCATTGCATTGCAAGTTTATAAATTGAAATATTATAAAGAGACAGAGTTACTGAATGAAATGGTCTAAACTGATTTGCCATTTACGGAGAGATTGACAGTTATCGTTGATTCAATGAGTCACGTTTCGTTCTTTTCAGCATCTTCGCCAGTTACAATTCTTCTTCTAGTTATCTCTAGAAGGTACCTATAAATGCTTAAAGCAGATATTTCGTTCTCACAGCATTTGTGTTTCGTGTGCGTGCGTAGGGTAAAACTACGCAATTTTAGAGGAATATTTAAGGAGTGTTCTAAAGTATAACAAGTTCAGGGAGACAAAGATGAATTGGTTGCTTGGAATTCTGAAATCATTTAGAACGTAAATTATGTGAGGCGGCAGTGAAAGTGCAGAGTTCGAAAGTCTACTTCATGGGACACACAGAGAGCACACGGGGAAACTCGGCAGAATTTCGGGGTGGGTGATTATTGGCGAGAAAAGAAAAGTGGAGTGCATGAATTGAATGCTACGAACATGCACTTGGAAAGCAAAGGACCACACGGACCAATATTCCTTTCCACTCTCAACCCAATGCTTTTGCAATTCCGTTGTAAAACTAACAGCCGAAGTATTGCTATGTGCATGCGGGTGATTGTCCTTATATATCCGACATATATAAAGTTAGTAAAATATATGGGGAGTACTTAACATATATGTAGGGTTGAGTAGGAGTGAAAGTGGAAAGGAAAATCTTGTACATGTAAAAGGCTGGCTGTACCGGCAGTTGAAGAGCGTGAAAAATTATCAACGTATCTGCCAAATATGCTAAATAGCCCTCTGCCATTTTTCAATGACTCCCAACCGCACCAATAATAATGCCCAATGCACCCAAACTCTTTCCAAATACAATACTAGGGGAATCGTGTCAACGTCAAATAATAGAGGCATAGTTTGTACATAGAATCCAACACAGCATTTACTATCATCACTACCCGTTTAACTTTTCCTTCCCATGTTCTCCATTTTATTCCTCTTTCTGTGTGTCTGCGATTGCATATTGCACACACACTCTTCCTTTTCTTCCCCAACATTTTTAATGTGTCTCCAAACTTATTTTAGCAATGCTAAACTATTATGAGTAGGAAAGCTAATACCTAATACATGCCGGAACATTTTTAGTTGCTTTCTTCATGAGTAATATTTTAAAACAATCAATAAAATGTTTAAGAAATCAAAAATGGAATGTTATGTATAAAACATTTTAGCAAAAATATCTATTCACATTCGAGAGGACATTGGAATTTTCGATTTACTAATTCAATTCTTAGCTTATTAATTTAAAAACGATATTCATTTCATATTATGATTGAACAACCTCAAATAAATTAGATTTACTATAGCTATAACTATTATAGTTATTTGGAATAAAATTTTATTAATAGTGTTTTTAATAGAAATTGTGGTAATAATTTTATGCTAGACGTAAGGAGAATTTATCACACACAGTTTAGTTTAGCACGCAATATTATAGTGAAAGTAGATGAGTTTATAGTCATTTGTGGGACTCGTATCTCTTGAATGATTATTTGTTCGTCGCATATTTGACTTTAGTACATCGTTGATGACGACTCCAGTGTAAAATTAGTGAGTTTGAGTTGGAAAGTTTGCTGTGAGTGAGAAAAGCAAATTATGTTGGAGAAAGGAAAGATGAGAGAGCGTAAAGAGAGAAAGTCGTTGGGTTGCTAATTAGACGACAGTTTAACGCTGACGCAGCTACATAAACATTTAATTGGGTCAAGAGGAGGGAAGATGTAACTAACATTCATTTCAATATATCTCCCCTGTCTACACCACACCTATACATTCTCAAATAAATGTTCTGTGGTCCCAGGATGCAATGCAAACAACAAATTTTAATATATCAACCAGAAAAGCATCAACTCCAATGGAATGGAACGGGTAAATATTGAAACAACAGTTTACTTTCCTTCCCCAGTGGTCCCTTTGCTTAGTTAATACTTAATACTCCATATTGGTCCAAACAAGGAGCAATTTTGTTCTAAACTCACTTTCTAACAAAATTTTCTTTTATTACGACTTTCCATATTCATTAACAACGAATAAACAGAAAAGGGTGTAAGATTACTAATTAATTTTTTAGCGATTTTCTAAAGACAAGCATAATCGGCAATGTATAGCATTACTGTTATTGTTAACAGGAAATTCCTGTTAATATAATAGATACTCCGTAATTGCCTATGGATGTATTTAAAATATTAAATACAGATGAGTATGAGAAAATATACCTATATCTGTATTGCTATCAGATTCTTTTTTAGAAATTATACTGCGACAAGTCGGTATGCAAAGGGTGACAAACAAAACAAGTGGAGGAAAAGTTATATAGGGAGCTAAGTGAGAGAGAGGGGTAGGAATACCACAAGGCAGAAGGTGTCCATATTAGGATGACGATTACATGACAAGTACACATACAATAAATGAACTGGATAAATCCACTGGAGAAATAAGTAACCCTCCTACAGTTCTACTATGTATATGCATATATCAACCACACATATTGCACTCTTCTACTACTCCAGAGGCTGCTGGAGAAATCCCAGCAATTTGTCTTATTTAAGAAATTGGAAGGGAATGTTAAAAGGAGATTGTAGTAGAAATGTTTTGCATGGAGAAGTGGAAGTATTGGAGTTAAGAGAGAGTAGCAGAAATAGAAAAGCAAAGTATTCTTGCAGAGAATGAAAAGTGCAAACGTGTTCTTGTCGTCTTCCTCGTCTGTGTCTGTCTGTCTCGGTGACTCGTGGTTCGTTTTAGGAAAATTGTCTCGTCAGTTTTCAGTCTTTGCTTTTGAATGGAGCACAGACGGCCCTACAAGCTACACAACATCACAGTCTTCCTTCTCATCCTCTCTTCCTACTTATGCCATCTTGACTAATGCAATGTAGCATGCAACTTACTCCACAAAAGAAATCTCTCTTTCCTAGTACACCATTTCTGCGTGTATACTTTGTAAAATATAATTTCAAAGTACTGAATTCCTACCGTATCCTCCGAATTATCCCTGTATTAGTATTAATTCTTCTAAGAATAATATCCGTTTCCCACGCGAGGGTTATAGAGGCCCTATATACATTTCTAGACCAACAAGAGAAATTTATTAAATCTATCCAATATTTGAATTTTAATGTTTTGCAAATAGTTTTACACCAGCGTTCTTATATGTACTTATCATGCAAATTATACTGCGCTACTTAATAATTGATTTGTTGCTTTTCCTGAATTTTACCTATACGGGAGTGTTTATATTTTATTAATTGTGGTTGATTACTTAAATAAGTAGTAGGCACCGGGTTGTAGGACAGGGATTACGGTAGATCTATGGGGATGTATTAGAAGGTTGCTGATCTACAGCGATGTGTTCTCCTTCTTCTTCGTCATGATCTTCTTTGGGTGTGTGTTGTGTCTGGTCTTGTCGTGCCCGTCTTCCTCCGTTACGTTCCTCACTCGTCTCTGTAAGTAAAAGTAGTAGGATGCAGTAGTAGTTGTAACGTAACAAGGAACGAGGGGATGTAGTAAAATGGATGGGTTATCAATTGATAAATATTTAGTATTCTGAGAATGTTCCATTTCAACAAGACCAAAGTGAACCCAAGTGAACATCTGACTCTCTCTCCTTACTTTCTCTCTCTCTTTTCCTACTCCTTCACAAATACATAACACTCAGGTCTTCCACATGCAGTGGCCTTTCTCTCTTTTGCTTTGTCTGAATGTGTGCGAGTTTCCGATACATGTACGGAGGTGCTTGCCATATAAAGAGAGAGAGAGGTCTGCAATGTATTGTGCAACAAACAGTAGATTCGGGTTGCCCATTATTACTATAGTAAGGGAAAGTGTATCAGAAATCGAAATTATATTCGTATGCTTTCCTTGTAGTATGCTTTGCGGTATAATGTGCAGACGGGAATTAGAATGATGGGTTGAGCTGAGACCATGGTATAGGAGTAACAAAGTTTCATCGGATCTCCATCAATAGCACAAAATAGGGGATGATATTGTTAGTGTAACGCTGATGGGGGAATTGTAATATTGCACATATTACTACACTGGAGATACAGTCGCTGACAATAGCATGTTGATGAAATTGTGCAGCGAATGTATTACGATACAAACAAAACGTAAGTGCAATACTGCACTCAAGTTCCAGCCTAGTTTAGTTTTTATTTCACAGTTCAGTCTCAATCGGTACAAACATATTGCAGGGAAATGCAATATTTAATTGTATAGAAA
Organism: Pogonognathellus flavescens; assembly: GCA_019776165.1. Classification (NCBI taxonomy): domain Eukaryota; kingdom Metazoa; phylum Arthropoda; class Collembola; order Entomobryomorpha; family Tomoceridae; genus Pogonognathellus; species Pogonognathellus flavescens. The sequence goes on from JABASD010002891.1 coordinate 13,847, forward strand.
GAATAACAATAACAAATGCCAAGAGAAAGTTAAAGGCTTATAAAATAAAAGTAAAATATTTTATCATATAAATATTAAGAAATATGGACAATTATAACGTGTAGACAATGTAACACGTTATAATTTTTTTATCTTACAAGTACAACACTAAGAATTTATTAGAATAAATAATGCCGTGGATTTTACAGGAAGAATGAAGACATAACGATTTAAAAATATTAATTGCTTTTACATATAATTCAAATGCATACTTTCCCTCAGCTTTCTCTTCATTGTGCATTCATTTAATAATGGTGGAAAAATGTAACTAAAAATAATTTGATCAAATAGGGGTCGTTATAACTGCCTAAGGAGATTTACTAGTACGAATATTGTATCTCTGATAATAGTTACAAACAAGGTTTGGTTGGTTAGATGTACTTTTGGTTAGTGCTAATAAAACCATAAATATGCCTGTGCAATTTATTGGTTTTGGGATGATGTTGTAAGGAGAGATGGAGGGTATTTAGGAGAGCTGAGAGGCTTGATGAGTGAATGGAGGAGGGCAAGACTAATGGACTAATCTGTTAATCGCTCCCCATCCTATTCACATACACAGCCCATCTTCATCAGCTCCGAATTTCACCCGCTCTCTGCCATCCTCCCAGCAATGTCTTTATTGTCTCCGTCGTCCCTACAATTTTCTTGCTTATCTATGCCCCTTTGCCACACATTGTTCCATGTCTGTCTACGCTTCACTTACAATTAGTCACTTACACAAGAGTGAGACTATACAAGTCTCATTCGATATATTAATTAAAAACAGAAAGCCTTTGAGACTAACATAAAATTGTGAAACAATAAATGGCACTACTTTAGCAATTAAATAAATTCGTGTTTATAATATATATTATATATAATAAATAAATTCAGGGTAAAGTAAAATGCTAATTAAGTACAATACTGTAAAGTAAAATACCAAATAAGTAATAGTAAACAGAATAAACTTTTGCAATAGATAGAATAGCAGTAGAATCAATAAGTATTTCTACAGATATGTGTATTGCTTCATGCATTTCATGTTCTGACATCTTAAATAATATTGATAGTCAGTGTTTCAAACAAACCAAGCGTTATTTAGCAATAATAACGGTAATAGTATTGTTCTGTTTGATGAGAGGAAGAGACATCGTCTAAGATAAGATGACTTAGGACTTCACTTCCTGTTTCCGTTGTGGGAATGCCGAATGTATTAAATGCTTCATCTATCAGTCAACTTGCTTTCCTTCCGTGTAAATTCATTACAGAGCGTTTTAAATGACACAAACAACACAACAAGATGGAGAAAGACAGATCTAGCTGGATAGGAATACAACGAAGAAGCGAAATACAATATTTATTATTGCTATGCTTAATATTTAACTGATACAGCTAATGATTTTGTAAATATACATTTCTAGAAAATAATATTTAGTGCGGAATATAATGCGAGTTACATGTACCTATAGTGCTTTCTCTAGGAAAAAGATCGTGTAAATTGAATTGAAATTACAAAGAATAAGATAAAGCTTTTATACGAATGATTTTTAGCAACAAAATTTAAAGTAAATACACAAATCAGCTAAAAGGACAATAGTTTGAAATTAGAAATCAGTATCCACCTACCCATTTGTTGCGTGCATCCGAATAGTAGTACTTACTTTTCTTGTTGTACTTTAACTAGGTACAAATTGCACTCGTGGTTTAGCAAAAACTTAAAGCACGTGTTTCATCCCAACTTCGTTAACCTTACTTTGTTAATGAAACAACCACAATTACCGTGAAACAGCGCAACCTACTAACAAGACAAATAATATCTGAGAAGAGAACGGTTATAGGTTTGTAGTAGGCAAGGAGCAATTTATTGTGCCTTGAGCGTGTCTTTTTGTTTACTTGGATGCTTGAACAGTTATCTTATTATTAGTCGTCCTCTTGTCTACTTACCTCTTTTTGCAGGCGGCTCCTCCCCTGCTGTTGTCAGAACATAATATTATTACAAGTACAAGGGAGAAAGTGGTTTGTTGCTGCGGAGCTCTTGTTGCCGCAGGACACATAAAACATAACGATTTTGATGGGATGATAATATTACTTTAGATATTATAGATTCTCTTAAGACTCCCTCAGGCAGTCTTCTTTGTCCAGCCAGAAGCAGCAAGAAGACCACAGAAATTGAAAACCTTTATCACAAGTTTATTATTACAACACAAAATACATTACATCTTCGGATACGATACTATAGTACATACAATTCTCTCACAATGAAATACGTATTCTGCAGAATACAAATAGAACGTAAGACAATAATAATAAGTAAATGATTTCTTGTATGCATGTATGTGTGCATAGTTCCTTTGCCTTGTTCTTCCCCCTACGAAACGAGTGACCTTTCCCTATAATAATATCCTTCGCAAACAAGATACAATTTAATTTAATGTAAAATCAAATTATTTGTTCAGTGTAAGGGGGAAAAAACAATATTTATTAAACTGTCACTGTCATATACATAAATATGATAGCCAAAACGACTCAGTAATAATTATAATAGAAGGTTATAACAAAATTAATTAACAGTTATGTATTAAAATTATGAGTTCGAATAATGTATTCATTTGTTTGGATATAAATGATTATTTAGTATTAGTATGGATCCATTTCCTTCCAAGAAACCAGCATTAAATTACATTTATTACAAAATAAATGGTGAAAGCCAGTAATTGCAGGGAAAGGATACCTACGTACAAGGGCGTACCCAGGATGTCTATTTGGTGGGGGCACACAATAAATTAAGTGCAAAAGAGCCTCCGCGAAAAATTATAGCAAATTTAGGTAAAATAAGCAAAAAATACACAAAATTCGCGCATAGCGCGAAAATTTTTGCCTTTTTGTCGGAATTTGGGAGGGGGCACGTGCCCCCCCCCCACTCGGTACGTCCTTGCCTACGTACTAGTATATTTAAAACCTAAAAAGTAAGAAGGGTAAAATAACAAAAATAAATTAAATACATTAAAAATATTTCAAATTAAAAAAAACCTAAAAATCATGGCATTATGTAATGTCTCGCTCTTTTTCTCTGGGAATAAATTTTCAAATTGTAAAACACATTCACAGTACATTCACCTTATTCACAATACGGCGTGCTTTCACTTTATGTACTTCAGTTTCTTGTCTCCGACTAAATACATAACCTTTGCGTTTTAAATTGTCGCTATTCTTTTTATTACATCGGTGGAGTGCAATGTACCCCAGCCGGAAAAGTAAAGTATGTTCTTGAATGTTGTTGAGAATGAGAAGGTCGTGGAAGGCTACTACTTTTTGCTTTGTGATGTTATTGTTGTTGGATGCAGAGTTTTTCACGTTGTTCCGTGACTGACACAGAGGAAGAATATAAGAATCTCTCTCTCTCTAAAGACAGAGCGAAAGTTGTTCGTCGATGCATCAGTTCAAGTTGAACATGTAAAATTCGTTTTGTTCTTGTCGGTGTTTGTTGGCTGGAGGAAAGCATCTGAGGAATGCAATAGATCTTGTTGGGAATGCTTCTCCTCCTTTTCCTCCACCATCCTCCCTCTGTGTGCCTCATCTCGTCTCGTCACCGTCTCGTCTTCCTTATATGCTTTTCCTCATTGCCAAAATAGCTCCGAGTGCTTCTGTAATAGCACCAGCTCTTTTTAACCTTTTCCCAGTCACCAGTATTATTTCTATACCCCAAAAACTCTACAACTTCTACTACGACTAGTAGTGGAACTACTCATGCACTCTCAATGCATGTACCTTTATCAGTATAATGTGCGGATGTAATAGTAGCTACATACTTTCACAACAGTTCTGCATCTTGTTTTGTCTAATGCCAGTTTTATAGTTTTATTCTGTACGTACATTCGTGTGTGGAGGTGGAGAGGATTGTGTTTATAGGGCTGTGTAGTTTTGAGTTAGTTGAGTGTGTAGTTTTTGGATGGGATGGATGGATGAATGCTGAAATGGTGAATGTGTGTTGTGTCTTTCTCCTCTTTACAACTTGCCCTGTGCAACTCAACCAGAAAATTTCTGATCGACTTGCCGACTTTGTAATTTCCCCATGTGTGCCTCTTTGCTTTACATATGGCGAGTATAATGCTAAAAGTAGTAGAAGAAATAGCTTTACTAGTATTTACTAGTTTTTACTACAACGACTATAATACACGCGTAGTATCCACAGCTTTTTCTATATCGAATTTATAAAAAGGTGGGCATTATTCCAGCCCGACCGATAAACTTTCACCCTCGTCAAAAATCAACCAGTAAACCTTTCTCTTCTTATTTTTTGCATTTACAAAATATTGTTTTGCAATACAAATGCATGGTACTTACGGGATTTATTCTACTTGTCGAATTTTTAATACTACACGCAGTACTCATTAAATTAAATTAAATTGAAAAACAATGATAATACGGATGTATATTGGAATTTGAAAGGAATTTAAATATGGACGACTCGGGAAAGTAATTTTTATAATTGTAAACCCAGTCAAGGTACGAAATTACCCAAATGGTCGGAAATATGAAAGTGTGTATTATTTCGCCCATCTATGGATTAAGTGGGGGTAGTCCCTGTGTAGTAGAGTACATTGTATTTTGGTGGAGTCGATTCACATGCAATAAATAGTCCTTGTGCCTACGTACCTCTACTACTTTCACATTTTGTCTATTATTCCTCCTACTCGTCTTATTTGTCGATATAATGTTGCCCATGTACATGGAGATAGGAGTTACCTTGTTTCCTTCCGACCGACGACCGTGTCCGCGTGCTTCCTTTCTTTCTTCCTTCCTTCCTCATCTCTGTTTCACTCCACTAGCTCCTACAATATTCCAGTTAAATTCCCAAGGACGATAGACAACATTTCTAATCGCTTACAATAAACTCACCACCACCATACAATGTCATGCCATCATCCTCAACATACAAGAAGACACTAACACATCTACACGACAACACATTTATAGAGAGAGAGAGAGAGGCTTCTATGGGGAAGAGTGAACGACTTTCATTCCATCCCCGTCTTCGTCTGTCTCTTTGCGTCTCATGCAGTTTCTCTTGTCGTCATCGTGTTCTTCCTTTGCTTCTTCTTCTCAGATGCAAATATATCTCGCTACAAAAAGGGAAATGGTATTTAGTAGGCAACCAGAGTTGGTGAAAGAGCGAGTGGTATTCTTTGCACATTTCTTACTCGAATTCGTCGTCCTCGTCGACTTTTTTCTACGCGCGTTCCCTTTGACTTGCCTTGCCTTGACTCGATCTTCTTTTCGTCGCCTTATTCCTTTTCCCCTGTCAATTCAATCGCAGGAGATTTCTCAGCTCACATATAATCATACACTCTCTTATTCCATGTCCTCCCTTCACTCCTCTGTCCTTGGCATGGCTCTGCCACTTTTTTCGCTTTCATCTCTACCAGTAGCTGCTACCATGTATATTGAATTGTAAAACCTTATAATGCTTTCCGCATGTCCATATTCAGCAATAATAAGGCTACGTTATAATATTAACAAGAGAGTATCAAGTGGAGACCTTCTTCTAATACACTTGCTATAGAAAATATATTACTTAAGTATAATTCTGTCTCATCATCGTTTTTCACGATTAGCTCGATCTCTCTCCTACCAGAAAACAAAACGGATTCCTCAGATGATGATGCGATTTATATTAAATTCTACATGAGAATGCACTATGTCCTCTGTCTGTATATAATAGGCGATATGCTTGCAAGTTTTTTGGTGCATAAAAGAATATAGTAGAGGTACTTGTATTTCGTGTAGTGAACTATTCGAATTGCGTAATGAAGCATTAACCAGAGAAATTGACAATTTATGTATGCAGACAATTTGATTTAAATTGATTTTGAGGCAGGCAAGTTATAGGGGTACTATCGATATATTATACGGATACGGTGAAAGTTATATAAACATTATTTTACAAAGATTGATAGGTAAGCGTAAGGCTAGCTTGTAGTATTTGTGATTAAGAATTGGAAATCGCTATTTACAAAGTTCGCAGAAGGAGAAAAAAGATATAGACAGGTGCTCATGATTAAAATTCGGTCCTTAATGTATATTTATTAACTGTCTCAAAAATAGAGATTGCCTTTACAAGCCACAATAGTAAAACGCTAAAAAATAAATTAAATCATAAAATTAATATTTTATAAAGTATAATATTGTAGATAACTTAGTTATTTGAAATTTTGGAGTATATTGTTGCAGGATCTTTTTTCCGCGGCTAAAGCAACATCCCCAAATGAAATCACTTGAAATCGTACGAAATCGTACGAATTCGTATGAAATCATTTGAAATCGTACTAAATTATTATTAAGGCTAATTTTGATGTTACTGACCAAAACAAAATTATGCAATAGGTGAACAACAATAGTTGATGGGTGAAAGGACACTTTCATTTTGCATTGCCTTCACAATAAATTAAAGCAATACTTTCATCATTTCATTATGTCATGTCAATTGTATAAGGGAATATCAGTTACAGTATTATATTTAGCGATAGTAGAAGGTTGTGACATTGTTGTATGCAGCAAGGTGGTCAATGTCAATAATTTGCGTACACCAGACACTGAACTTGTATTGACTGAAGCCACGGAGAAAAAGAAGAAGAGTAGTAGACGCTATTTGTGTTTGTATTGTAATTTTACGGAGCTGCACCTCCGTTAGTTCTGCCTCAAAGAATCCACCCAATATCCTCTCTTCATCATCTTGCTATATAGAACTTCAGCCACGCCATAATAATATTATGAACACCTTCATCTGTATCTATAAATAAAATCTGTACAATAATTTCTTTTAAAAACCGAAGATTTTTTCTATATAAAAATGTATCTAATCTTTCAATCGAGACTTTCGACAAAAATAATAATAATGATTAGAAATGATAACATTGCTCGTTAGAAATTGTGTTTCATGAATGTCTTCTTTTTCCTAGCTAAGTTAAAAAAATTACTGTTTGAGGCAAATCTTTGGTTGAATTCACACGTACTGCATACCTAAGTTGTTTTTGCAGCTCAAAGCTAGAAATTAACTCAGAGTATAATTATTTGTAGTACTCAGTGACTGTAGGAATCAGTGAAGGAAGATAGAGCAGGAATGGAACCGACATCGTAGACATGACAAAGATCAGAGGAAATGTTGAGACTGTTAAGAGTTACGCACGGTTGTAGAGTAGACGATATGATGGCTTCTTGCCTGACTGACAATGAGTCAATGCGTAAACGCGTCGACTGCACAAATACGTAATATGCAAAGTAGCTGTAGAATGGAAAACACAAAGATATTTTGAAGGTTGAATATAAGTGAACAAGATATGAAATAAAAAGTAAAAATGAAAAAGTTAAAAATTGGAACAGAAAGTTCCATGTCTTTGCGATTCGGTCGTCGTCACCCTTTCTAAAATGTGTAAATGGTTTCCGACATTTTTCTTTCATTAATTTTTAAAACGTGGTGGTATGTACAACCCTCAGTTTCAGTTTCCACTGTTTACCTTTTTCATGAGAACGACAAATCTTATGCCATCTAAAATTGAAACAGTAAAAATATGGACTCACTTGAAACAAAATAATACTTCCTTATTGCATACTGCAGATGTCTAAAAATAACTATTTTTGGTTACAGGGGAAATGATAATTGGGAATGATAAATTCAATATGTCAGAAGAAATACAGTCACACTACGGAGTAAAAATGCGACTTCAAATCAGAAATCTGACAACTCGAGATTTTTCTGGATACAAATGCATTTCTCAAAATTCCATGGGTGCCACGGAAGGAACGATTCATATTCATGGTTTGTATTCTTCACCACTTTTCTAAAAATATTTTCTACAGATTACTACGATCAACACACACGAAACAAAGACAAGAGAGAGAAAAAGTTGACTTTCACTTTACTTTCTAAAACTTCTAAACTTTTTCTAACTTATCTGCAATATCTGTCATTTCTTTTCACTTATCCGTTTTCCTTTACTATAAAAATAAAATTGTTACCTTCATATTATGAAATTTGCATGCTAGAAAATAAAATGAATAAAAATAATTTTTAGAATAATTTTTCCAAATAAATTGACAAATGTTTTGTTTCACTTTCTTTTAGAGATCAATTTATCTGCAGCTGAGCGTGGAGTGAACGACAAAGTAATTCCAATTTCGGATGGTGAACAAGTTGATGACGACTGCGAAGAAAGTACTGGCGATCCTCTTGTGGAAGGACATTTTCATCCGGTTGACCCTTCCCTTCCCTCAAAAGGAGAAAAAAGTCAACGGATCATTGAGCTCCTTATTCCCTTCCTGGTTATTTTAAGTACACACAGTATACTCCCCCTGTTATTCTTCGTGTCCCTGACTCAACAAGCAAATTGGCTGCTGACCTAACAGATGCACAAGAAAATATAATTAATTCCAATGACTTCCTGTGCTCATGTTGGCTGATTTTCTTCCACATTGAAAAACATGATTAATAAAAATACCACAAGACGATCTACCCATCTTTCACAAAATCCCCCTAACACTCTTCTCAAAAAAACTCCAGCCACGGAGAAGGAAAAATGATTTTATCAACAAATAGTATCAGCCGCCATAAGAATTTTGACATTCATTAATGTTGGAAAAATAAAATTCTAGTAATTTTTCATTGAACATCCAAGATTCGAAAAGAACGAACTCAAGAAATCAATTTTAGAGAAAATAATTGTTCAACAACGAAGACACCTAAATGCTGAATGCGAATATTTAAAAGAGGATCCACCAGCAGACGGAGATTGTTGAGGTGAAAATTGCTACAGTAGCTTTTTGATGCCATGAAAGAAGCATTAACTGTTAAATGTCTATTATGAATTAAATATATTGTGCAAGTTATGGTTTCCTTCAAAAACCAAATACATACTACGTTTTGTTTTACGAATATTTACATTTAATTTCATGTAATACATAATAAAATCGCAAATTTTAGTTGCTAAATATTAAAAAATGTAAGTTTTTGGTTTACAAAACTAAATCGACTGTGGTTAAAATCTCAGTTAAAATTGTTGCATTAGTAATTACTGTAAATTAACATTTAAAGTTGTACTAAAGGAAATCCATACATCTATCAGTCATCATCACAAAACAACATACTTATGTAATTGTAAAACTAAAAACTAAATAATAAAAATGGCTGTATGTGTATAAGGGTCTTTTTACACGTGTGGCGTCTGTGGTGCAAAATACAAGTCTCTATAAAGCAGACATTAATTACTAAACTAGCATTAATGATTTAACTTGAATTGAACATAGTTAATTTAATAAAATATTAAATTACGAATAG
>JABASD010002892.1:0-23191 GCA_019776165.1 Pogonognathellus flavescens
GAACCTTACAGAGAAACCCCGTGAAAGCCCTCATCCAAAAATTGGAGTTACAAGAGCGACCATTTTAAATTTCAATTTATCTGAATGTAACGAAGTTACGACGTGAACTTGCATATGGGTCTGAGCTGTGTAAATTTTATACGAAAATGTAAAGGCCCATTCAATTCACGCAATCGTAAACTCTACAAAGTTGAAAATTGAATCAAAATTGCACGAATTTTACGAGATAGCACGGCTTACAAATTTACGATACGAAGGTTGTGAATACAGGTTATGATTATTATCGAGAAGAATACATTGAGGAAATATTCCATCAAATGTAGTATGTACTGCTTATGGTAAATATACCATTCTGTATCTTTAAACAACATGAAAAATTTCATACTCACTAGGACGTTGTTATATTATTTATAATATTTTACCTTGCCGTTCTGAGGGTATATGAAGATAATTATGGCAGTGCAAAACAATTCCCATCATCTGCTCCAGTATAAAAAACGCAAGAATTCCCAAGTGAAGTAAAGAACTGAAACTCAACCTTTCAGAATTTCTGTCACGGGTTAAAATGCGACAGGATGGGCGCGAAAATATGAAAAGTGGATTTCCTTTCTGACGATTAAATGAATTTTATTAAATATGTAGAAATTTTATCAACTTAAGACAAAAACATATCTTATAGTAAATTTTCTGCTCTTTCCGATGGAAAGAATAACTCATATATCAGGTTTTGAGGCAGATGATGGGAATTGTTTTGCATTGCGACATTTATTGTTATTGCTATGCTTGTACTTCAATCAGCACTTTTGAAAGTACGTAATAGTAGTTGTCGTTCTCAGTGCAACGGGGATATGTAAATTCCTGATACCGCTTTAAGTCTAACAACCTTAAAACAAAATACACTTTCTTTTGGCCTCAATAAGGCCTAATTTTTAGACCGAGCCGGTCTTATTTCTATTAAAGTTGATTATTTTTGACAATTCATCTCGACGATCAAAAAATTCCTGATGCCGCTTACTGCTTTACAACGCTACAACAAAGCAAACTTTCTTTGGCTTCATTTTTAATCAGGGGGTAAGTAACAAGTTGGGACAAGAAGCGGTGGTGTACATCCACTCATCCACTTATCAATGATGTGAGGCATTACTTAGCACTATTGTTTGAAATCAATGTGCGAAAATATATTGCAAATTTGGTAATGAGCCGTACACCAGTGTTGAAGTAATTTTGGTATTATTATAAATAGGTTAGGAGTAAAAACAATTTACCAGTCGTTTGCAACAACTGAATTTTAGTTTACGTAAAACTCTTAAATTAAAATGAGCCAACATTATTGGTTAAAAACAAAAGAATCTGAAGCGATTATTGCCAAAAATCTAAATTTAATAAATCTCAACTTATCAAGAGATATTTTCATGAAATAGGTTGGGACCGTCAAGTAGTGGTTTATATCAACTCATACTAATCATCAAGGATGTGAGGCATGAATTAGCAATATAAAATTTCTTCCCGCATTACGAATGCCTGAATATTTCTATTAACGTTGGCGAATTCTTAAAATTCGAATAAGAAATTAAAAAATTCATAATACCGCTTGGATCATATAGACGCTACAACAAATCAAATATTCTACCAGCATTGTGAGTGCATAATTTCTTAACTACCTGCCTGCCCTCCTGCCTTATTTTAATTATGCATTCTGAAATACACCTTGCCGTACTTGGTATACGGAGATATGTATTTTTATCGCTATGCTTGTATTTCAATCAGTAGTTTTAGTTTTAGTTTTAGGATTTTTTTAAACTCTTTTTAGATTATTAAAAAATTATCTAGCGCTAATAGAAATAATTAGACATTCATAACGCGAAAAGAAAATTTGATTTGTAGTAGAGTTGTTAAGATCCAAGCGGTATTAGAAATTTTTCCAAATCCTATTCGAATTTTTAAATATCAGCTAGCGCTAATAGAATTAATTAGACATTCATAAAGGGAAAAGAAAATTTGTTTTGTTGTAGCGGTGTCAAGATCCAAGCGTTGTTAGGATATTTTTAAACTCTTATTCGATTATTAAAAAATCAGCTAGCGTTAGTAGAAATATTTCGACATTCATAACTCGAGAAGAAAATTTGATTTGTTGTAACGTATATCAAATCCAAGCGGTTATTCAAAATTTTTCCAAATCCTATTCAAATTTAAAAAACTCAGCTAGCGTTAATAGAATTAAATAGACATTCATAACGCGGGAAGAAAATTTAATTTGTTGTAGCAGTGTTATTATCCAAGCAGTATTAGAAATTTTTTCAACTCTTTTTCGAACTTTAAAAAATCAGCTAGCGTTAATAGAATTAAATATACATTCATAACGCGAAAAGAAAATTTAATTTGTAGTAGCGTTGTTAGGTTTCAAGCGGTACTAGTATTTTTTTAAACCCTTATTCGACTGATGGGAACTGACGACATTCGTAACGCAGGAAGAAAATTTGAAGTACTAGTATTTTTTTAAACCCTTATTCGACTGATAAAAAACAGCTAGCGTTAGTAGAATTAATCAGACATTCGTAACGCAGGAAGAAAATTTGATTTGTTGTAGCGGTGTTATTATCCAAGCAGTATTAGAAAAGTATTCAACTCTTATTCGAATTTAAAAAAATCAGCTAGCGTTAATAGAAATAATTAGACAATCATAACGCGGGAAGAAAATTTGATTTGTTGTAGCGTTGTTAAGATCCAAGCAGTATTATAAATTTTTTTAAATCCTATTCGAATTTTTAAAAATCAGCTAGCGTTAATAGAATTAATTAAACATTCATAACGCGGGAAGTAAATTTGATTTGTAGTAGCGTTGTTAATATCCAAGCGGTATTAGAAATGTATTCAACTCTTATTCGAACATCAAAAATCATTTAGCGTTAATGGAATTAATTAGACATTCATAACGCGGGAAGAAAATTTGATTTGTTGTAGCAGTGTTATTATCCAAGCAGTATTAGAAATGTATTCAACTCTTATTCGAATTTAAAAAAATCAGCTAGCGTTAATATAAATAATTAGACATTCATAACGCGGCAAGAAAATTTGATTTGTTGTAGCGTTGTTAAGATCCAAGCGGTATTAGAAATTTATTCAACTCTTATTCGATTATTAAAAAATCAGCTAGCGTTAATAGAAATATTTAGACATTCATAACTCGAGAAGAAAATTTGCTTGGTTGTAGCGTTATTAAGATCCAAGCGGTGTTAGGACAATTTCCAACTTTTATTCGAACATTAAAAAATCAGCTAGCGTTAATAGAATTAATTAGACATTCATAACGCGGGAATAAAATTTGATTTGTTGTAGCGATGTTAATATCCAAGCGGTATTAGTATTTTTTTTAACCCTTATTTGACTGATAAAAAATCAGCTAGCGTTAGTAGAAATAATCAGACATTTGTAACGTGGGGAGAAAATTTGATTTGTTGTAGCGGTGTCATTATCCAAGCAGTATTAGAAATGTATTCAACTCTTATTCGAATTTAAAAGTTTTTATACTACATTTTAAATATTGGTTAAATTTCTGTTCCATAAAACTCCGGAATTAAAATCATACAACACTGTAGATTAAACACAGGAGAAACTGAAGCGATTATTGCCAAAAATCTAGATTTATTGAAAATCAGTTTATCAGGAGATATTTTCAAGAAATAAGTTTGGACCGTCAAACAGTGGTGTATATCCACTCATAGAAATCATCAAAGATGTGAGGCATAAGTTAGCACTAATGTATGAAATAAATGTGCAAAAATATATTGCAAATTATGTGATGAGGCATGAAATAGTGTTGAGAATTTGCAGGTATTATTAAAAATGCTTTAGGAGTAACGGACGCAATTGTTTATACTACATTTTAATCACAACTTAACTTCTGTTTAAATACACTCCAAAATTAAAATCAGACAACATTGTAGATTAAAAACAGAAAATACTGAAGCGATTATTGCCAAAAGTCATGATTTATCGAAAATCAATTTATCAAAATATATTTTCTAGAAATAAGTTTGGATCGTTAAACAGTGGTGTATATCCACTCATAGCAATCACCAAAGATGTAAGGCCTCAGTTAGCTCTAATGTATGAAATACATGTTCAAAAATATATTGCAAATAATGTGATGAGACATGATCTCCAATTTTAGTTCTTCAGGAGTAATGAGGAGGCCAGGAACTAAAATCAAATTACAATTGCACAAATCCACAGATGGAATCGGTTTTAACTGATCCAAAGATACACAAATTGAACCATAAATGATCAGTTTGTTAAGATTAAGTGCAATGATGTGAGAAAGATCTGTTGATTTCAATGCATCATCATCTGCAAATTCATTTGACCATAATTTTAATTCTTTCAATTTGTTTGGGAGTCGGATACACTCAAAGAAGGTGGCTGCTGAAACATTTGAAATTGTACATAAGACCAAGTTTAGTTTTTGTAAGGACTGAGGAAGAAGACAAAGGACAGATGAATCAAATGAACATCGGTAAAGTGTCATTTGTATTAAGGAGAGAAAAATTTTCCTCGCCGCTTCTATATCTTTCTCTTCCCAGTACATCAAGTATAGCTCCCATGCAACAATGTCAAATGTTAATTCTTCAGATGAATCTATTATTACTGAATAATAGGCAACGTAAATTTGGTGGATACTTGCATGCATGGTGTTGTTCAATAATGTTTGTAAAAATTGTTTTGCTTCTTCTCTCTGATGGTTGTATTTAAGACATAAAGCAAAATTGAAAATAGATACGGGAGTCTGAAGTGAGTCTTTAATGAGTCGTGACAATTCCACAGCTTCTGCAAACCTTCTTTCCCTCAGCAGTTTTTTTAATTGAAGGTTGTCGATCAGTTCTGTTTTCAATTTAGGGAATTCGTTTTGAAGTTCTTTGTCGGCGTAATAAACGAATGGAATTAGCTTGTAGTCCAGAAATCCTTCACAATTGAAAATCGTTCGTAGTATTTGGTTTTGAGTTTCCTTTGTATTGTGACGTATAACTTGTTGGAACAAACGATGGATATTCAACCTATACCTCCCTTCAGAAATATTGCTTTTGATAATAATCGAAAAAAACTGAAGCAAATCTGTGGCTTCATCAAAATCTGCTTTGATTTTAATACTTTTGGTTATTCTTTGCTCGATTTGCGATCTTTTCTTGAGCTCATTTAAAATGGTATTGGTCTTTGGCAAGGGCGTACTCAGGATATCTCTTTGAGGGTAGCACGACTTATCATAGTGGCGTCTGCGAGAGCAACATCGCACAAAACACCAATAAAAGGGGTTCTTTGATATCATCGGCCACAAACAATCCCTTTTATTCGGAACTTGGGGGAAGGTGGCACGCGACGTTTGTGCTTCTTCTTTCGGTAGGTCATGGTCCATTAGCAATTTACCACTACAACTGTTTCCCCATTCTACAGACGTCAAAAAATCAGCATCAATCGCATCGGGAGTAATGTACCCTAAAATGGACAATATTTTAATTGCGAGTTGTCCAACCTTTTTCCTTTCATGGTTTTGAATGAGTTCCAAAGTGATATTCAATGTTGTTTTAATTGTTCTTTCGTATCCATCTAATTCAATGTCCAAAAAATCACTCGTGGTTTCCAACTCACGGATGTATTGATCCAAAGGAATTTTGTGTCTATTTAAAGTAGAGACTGCAATTTGGAGTGCCAAGGGTAAATAGCTAAGAAGGTTGCATAGAATTTTGATTTTTGATTCATCATTTTCATTGAAGTTTTCCACATTTTTCTTCATGAATTCCAAACTCTCTTCTTCACCAAAAACGTCAAGTTGAAACTCTGAGGTTTGGCCGTCAATACTTTTCTTGCCCCATTCTCTAGTTCTTGAAGTTATGATAACATCAAATTTGCAGCGGTTTTTAGGAAGAACATCACGAATTCCTTCTTTGCCAACGTAACATTCTGCGTTGTCGTAAATAAAAAGGCATTTGTATTCTTTCAGAATCTCAAAGCTTCTACTCGCCAATTCTTTCAGCTCTAATTCTGTTCTATTTTCCAAACATAGATCTCTGGCTAATTTTTCGAATGACTTGATAAGGCTGCCTTCACCGCAATCAATCCAAAGAATTAATTCATAATTTTCTGAGTAGGTTAATGCAAAGGATTTTGCGGTGGTGGTTTTTCCAACTCCTCCCAAACCGGAAACAGCAACTTGTTGGTTGATTACTGTAAATTTGTTTTCATTTTGTGTCAACATTTTGTTAAGTTTTTCTGTGATCAGTTCATTTCCAGCTTTTCTTTCAAAAAATGAAGTTGGGAGGTTTATTTCTTCTGGCCACCATTTGGAATTGATTGTTCCCATCAACAAAGTTTTCTTTGCAGAGTCAAGCTGAAGATTGAATCTTGATGGCTGGGGTATTTTTGAGTCGGTTGTTGCTCTCTGTATAAAGCCAAATTGAATTAGGTCAGCACAATTGTGATTCAGAGTTTCTCTCAAAATTTGTGTGAACCCGGATTTAATACTCAACCAGTCTTTTGTTTTCAAAGTTGTTAGCAATACGTAATTCTTGTCCATTTTGGTTGGATGATGCTGTTCATTCAACTGAAAATTAAGTAAATGAAATTACGAATTTGATGGCGTTTAAACAGATTATGCTAAAGCATTTGGCTAAATTCCTCGTGATCTCCTAAATACGAAATTATTATACCTGTACAAATAATATATTGCCCCAGTATATACCGCTAGCCAATTCCATTTCAATAAATCAATGTATCGCTAGATTCAATCTTAGAAATAGAAAATAGAAATAGGTTTTAGTTAGACGACACAAATTTGTTTATTGCCAATGCCCAAGAAAACCTACAAAATTTAAGACAAAATTGTTTCTACCTATGACGTTGTCATACTACGTCGTAACAAATCTAATATTCTACAGTATCCATATTAACGACAATTATAATATTTCAAATGCAAGGTTTACAATATGTAGAAAGCGCACAAAGAATGATATTAAATTTTAGATTTAATTTATAATGTTTGAGAGGTTACGATATGAATAAATGAGTAGCCAATATTCACATTCAAAACTCTCACTTGCGTACAGATAAAATGTAATGAAGAACCCTGATTTCTCTTCACTACGACAAAAAGCATTTGAATCTTCCAGGTCTCAAAGCACTGGTGCCGAATGAATGGGAAGAGTAATCTCAGAAAAATGACTCCACCACAGAAAAACACATCAAGAAAATATTATTTCGTATTCATTTTTTAAAATTGTAAATGACAGTCGGCCGTATCTAACAGCAACAATGTCCTTCGATGCCCCTGCTGCTCTTTCATCACTGCGAATATGAGATTTCGTAAACTAAACGATTTTCACTACAAATTTTCACGTTCAGTATTCAGGAATGAACTTTTTTGCTAGGATATGTATTGCCATGAGTTATCTGGTATGAATCGTAATGCTTTGAATCGGCTGCTATGAGTATGGGGGACACCAATCAAAATCATTTGTCGATTTATTTGATTGCCGCTATCTAATCTGAAACTGGCATTTAAATGAGAAATATGGGGACATTTAAGGTAGTGCTTTCGAACGGCTGAGAAGTACTTTTTGAATTTATGACGCCCTAAAAAGCGGTGAACTGTGGCAGCCGCAGCCCCATGATTTGGGGCGTTTGTCTGGCCTTTCATTCTATTAGTGTACGCACCATTATAACTTATCGTTAGCATTGTATATAATATTAGGTTGTAATTCATGTGACAACATTAAGAATCACCCTTAACGAGTTAAGAAGCAACTGTATAAAATGACCAAAGTGGTCCGTCTGCCTGTCCTTCACCTCAATACGTTGATATCGGATTGGGAGATTTCAACCAAACTTATCGTTACTGCATATCATTGCCTTAAATTAACTAAAAAATATTTTCCTTTTGATCGTTCTTTCCAAAGAAATCGTCCATTAGCTCATAAAAGTGTGAAATTTCCATAACCTCTTTTTAACGCACTCTAAGATGGTGAATAAATGTTATAATATTGAAAAGCCGGAAACCAAAAACTCACAATGTACTGCATTTCGTTGTCGGAAATAATTTTATGTTGAACCAAACGAGTTAAAATTCCAATCAAATCTCCGATTCTTTCCGTCAGGTATATCAGATTGTTCTGAACATGGAATTCCCACGACTCATCCTCTTGTTTTTGTAATTGTTCAATTCCAGCCATATTTAAGTGAACGAAATTTTCTGAGTACAAAAACCTGTAAATAAAGATTGGAAACGCTATATTACATTATTTTAAACTAATTTTTAAACATAATATATGAATGAACTTAATTGTATGATTCCATATATAAATCTAGGAGGAAAATTGCTAAATTATTAGTATAATCATAATTGTGAATAAATTAGTATACCGTTTTAGTTTTATGTCTTATGTTGGTGACTTATTGATGCGTAATACAGAAAACTCCTTTGCACAAAATGTATTTCTTAGTAGGTAATTTCTATTGTTGATGTAATTGAGATAAATTTCTAAAATAGGACCTAGAGCAAAATGTTCCACCATAGGTGCAAAAATATCGAATGTTTCAGATTTCAAGAAACCTATAACGAGTTGACCGCATCTTCGAACCTTGCCTTCCAATGGATCACTGGAATATGTCCATGAAGTTACGCATGTAATAAAACTCATTATCTCAGACTTTTTTTAGTTATCGTACAGAGTGGAACGGATAGGCATACGATCATTCGCAGTTTTACGAAATTTTTAATGAGAACACGTATGTTCTAACGTTTCAATATCTGTCTGTAACGTTGTCATTCATTTTTACAAAGCTGATTTTTCTTGTTCAAGCTGATTTAAACAGGCAAATAAATATACCGCTAATGTAATTATATACTATGCCATTGCCATCATATATATGTATATTGCTCCTTATATTTTGACGTATCAGTTAAAAACCTTCGATAGATTACAATATCGCGAAAAAGTCGGAAAGTGTTGATTTTATACACAGTACGTCTGAATGCTGATTAACTAACAAGTAAACATCTAGTTATGTATCTCACGAATTTCAATGAAAGCACACACACATGATGTTTAGGCCATATCTACCTCACATGGAAACATAGGTTACTCTTAAAGCCTTGGAAACTTTCGAAAAAATTAACCTCAAAAATGGCATTTTTCTTATGGAAAAATTAACATTACAACATTAACATGCAAAAACAATTCGAAAGGACACTTTTGCTTTGTTTTACTTATAAACGTTATATAAACATTTCAGCGCCTAGTCTACTTACTGCGTTACGAAATTTCATCAAACATATTTTCACATCATGTATATAGAGAATCATTTTGTGCATTTAATCAGCTACGATTTGTTATTTGCAAATTTTGTTACATCTTCATATGTATTACCTAGGCGCCTATGAAATAAATTCATTGGACCATCTCATTTTGCAAATTTTTTGCTGAAATTATTTTTTATCCAGGGAAAACATTTGGTTTTAAAAATAAAAATCTACTTTCGTGTTCACCGATGTTTATTCTACAAACCCTGAAGGCTTCATATCAATATGCAGACACTAATAATATTCAGACTTGTTTAGGATTAGGGGAAGGCAAAAAAAGGTATCCTGTTCATAAACGTTCAAATATTAATATTAACCAACTATTACGAAACTTTCACGGAGGGTTTGTATAGTAAGCATCGACGAACATAGCAGTACAATGCGTTTTCCCCTTAAAATGAATTTTCCATATGGAAAAACTATTTCCATGCATAAAATTACCTTGCTTAAAGCAAGTGTGAAAAATACTCTTTTTCGTAAGCGCGCAATCCATGTAGATGTAACAATTTTTGCAAATAAATCTTAGCTGATTAAACACGCAAAATGATGTTTAAATGGTTTGCTGTAGTTTCACAATGTAGAATGTGGACTAGGTACTGAAATTTTTATATAACGTTAATGATATTGAATAAAAATGTTAGGAATGAAAATTTTGGCCTTTCCATATCATATAACTTTATTTTAAGCATATACTTTGTGCAAAATGGGTTGAGAAGCTAAAAATGCCAAGACGGGACCCTTCTTTCGAATTATTTTCCCATGTAAACTTCCATCAAAAATGTCAGTTTTGAGATTCAAATTTTCGATTTTTTTTTCAAAAATTCCCAAGGCTTTAACGGGAACCTATGTTTTGCATGTGAGGTACAGGTAGATATGGCCCAAGCATCTTGTGTGCAAAATTTGTAGTTGCCACTACTATTATTTCATGATTTACCAATAGCGCTAATCAAACGGTTGCTACTCTGATATATTTGTATTTAAAACAAGTTTCATGTAATAATAGCTACAATTCTGTAAATTTAATCTATCAGCTAGGAGATACTGTTTTGGATTGACAAAAATTTAAAATATTGTGCCGCTGTATTTTCATTATATTAACAACAAGGAATAATTTCTCGTATTGAATCGGAGACCATTAACAAATTACCTGAATTGCTAATCAATTGTGAATATGACATATTTTGATGGTTTAAGAGTTTGATGTTTTTCACTAAAAATAAATGCGTTCAATAAATTTATTGTTGGTATTCAATTATCTCCCAATGCCATACCCATTTTTAAGTAGCGACACACGGATACTGGTAAGCAATTTGTTTGGTTGTCTGCGTTAGCGATATCTATTAAATTATTAAAATTGATCCAAAATGCCCCAACTTGTTTTTAAGGCATCCATTGACATTTTCGTTCGTGTTTTTACGTTTATAAATGGTTTACTTGTGCAATAATTGAGTCGAGTTAAAAATATATAAATTCCATTGCATGTACCTATTCATCATTAATTAATCTATTTCATCATTTGACACCAATTCATACAATTATCAAGCCAAATAAGGGAATGTAACATGCTCAGCGCCACTATAATTTGTATCAGGCGTCAATATTTGCGATGCGTAATCCTTCCTGACTTCCAATGTCAAACCTATTTTTGACTTGAAGTGGTCAAATCTCATGAACATTCAATTGCATGCATGCACATTTGTTTGTTTTAATCAAACCACCTGATTATTCAATGTTCCATATATTCTCTGCACGCTCAAGTAGTTTTAAATGTAATGACATCAACTCTTGTCAACAATTTTGTAAATACACGTATTAAGTGTTAAATATAAAATGACAGAATGTAAACAAAAGCTTATATTATATATACCTACATATGTTGCAATCATGCAATCTTACCTAATTTGGGACATTACATCATAAGTACCTACCTAGGTATTATTTTGTATACCTTATCTATCATTTGACACAGTTGCAACCAAACCAAACAATATCTTTCAGTTCATCACAGTTAACCGTTAAAAGATCTTACATATGCCCTGACAAGAGCAATAACAATTTTCCCCATTGGTTTTGATTTCAAGAACTTTACTTCATGAATGGTAATGTTACAGCAGTCCACACATTTTACAAGCTGCGAACTTAATGTTGCAATGAAGTTGACATGTGATTCTTAAGTAATGAATACGGCAGAATTTTAACAGTACACTACACTACCGTGAAAAATTTGAGTTTCAAAGATTGAAAATTATACGGCTACAAATTTACACATAAAATAATTGTATGTAACGTTATAAGATCGTTTTGTGTGGCACACATTGCAGACAAAAATTCAACGTATGTGATTAAAATGATTACCTACTCAAAAATGTAAAAATTTAATTCAAAAGCATTTTTTTTCATTATAGACTGAGTTTGTGTGGAGACAAAAACCGATGCATTTAAGCACGAAATAACTCGTGGCACCCAATCGCCATCAAAACTTGCAATCACAGCTATAATTTTCCAAAGATATTGCTCCCTTTCCAAATGATCTTTTTTAAATGTTCACCATGTCGCACACATGCAATTTCCATAAAATTTACTAATATACATTTTAAACAGGTCATTTTTTACATTGCATTACAAATTAAAATGATTAAAACTTCATGCTAATTTTTTTACAGATTAATTATACTTATGAAAAGACGAATTTAAACTGTCGAAATGACCACTGCCACGAATTGTTTTTTTTCTATCAAAAATATCCACGCAATTTGCAGGTTTACTACCGTATGAAATCGTTGATTATAACCATGTCTCAAACTCAAAGTACATTTCGAAAATTGTCCATACATAATAAATATATTGCTGCATCAACCTAAATATAAATATTCCAATTTATATTACGTATATTTTAAATAACAAAATAAATATTCGAGGCATAATAAGTAAATAGCGTAAACAATCTTCCAAACAAAATGCATCATTGTGTGATTATTCACCTGAGCAACAGGTATAAATCTTGCTATGTTACATAGAAAGCGGCATAATTCTCGTTCGTTGAATTCTTCCCTACTACAGGAAAAGAAATTTTGCCGGTTTAAATTTTTTTCGCAATAATGAATAATGTTTTCTTCAAGTGGTTAGGATTTGTTGTTTATTTACTTAATCGAAGTATTATATTATACTAATAATAATTAAAACTATAGTGATGTTGCACCA
Organism: Pogonognathellus flavescens; assembly: GCA_019776165.1. NCBI lineage: Eukaryota > Metazoa > Arthropoda > Collembola > Entomobryomorpha > Tomoceridae > Pogonognathellus > Pogonognathellus flavescens. The sequence continues at coordinate 12,548 of JABASD010002892.1, forward strand.
CTATGATAGTTGCAATAATCAATACCGTTTAGTCTAACTTTTAATTCATTAACTCGTGTTGAAAATTATTATTAATTTGTAAGTAATACTTACAATATGTCATTACATTTGTAGTACCTGATGGTTAGTTAATTTAAAGATTTAATATTTGGGTTTTGGGTTTTGGAAAGACTAAATTTGATTTATATAAACTTTTTCACCTAAATGACTGAAATTTAATGTTTATATTATTATTAAATGCGATTTTTGTTAACAGTAGAACAAACATCGACTTTGACATTTTTTGCGTCCAGCGTCGAACTATAATAATTGAAAAGAATTTGTTTATTAATTTGGCTGCGTTTTTGGTTGATATAGAAATAAACGGGTCATTGAACTGTTTTACCCTGATCTGAACTAAAATGGACAGTGAAACAAGGTAAAGATAAGTATTTTCCATAATTGCATTTTATTTGTATTGTACATTACAGAACAATTAAAAATGCTAAATAATTTGCATTATGTTTGCAAAAAGTTGCAAAATATGTGTTCTAACGTATTGATTATTAAATAGGAAATTAACTGTCAAACTTTGGAGATTAACATCAGAGACCATAAAGTCATGGACAAAATCAACGAAAGTTCACAAGTGCAAATTTTGTGAAAAATGTTTTTTAAACAAAAGTAATTTACTGACACATTTAAGAAGCTACACAGGAGAATTCTTTTTCAAATGCTCACTGTGTAAAAAATAATTCAGGTATCGGTCCTGTTTGTTGTGGCATCGAAAAAGCTTACACACACAAGATAAACTTTTGTATTGTCCCATATGCGACAAAAAATTTTCATTAATGTCAACCCACATGAGAATTCACACTGGAGAAAAACCCTACAAATGTTCAGTTTGCACCAAATCTTTTTCGTCAGCTTGCATTCTACAACGACATCATAAAACTGTTCACTCTGACGAAAGACTTTACAATTGTTCAATGTGTGAAAAAAGTTTTAAGACATCGGAGCTCAGAGACACACACTCAAAAAGAGTTCACGACAAAGTTCGTACGTACAAATGTTCATTTTGTGAAAAGAAATTTCAAACTAGCGGACATAAAAAACGACATGAGCAAATACACACAGGAGAACGCCCACACAAATGTTACTTTTGTGAGAAAGCGTTTCAAACAATTTCATATAAGAATGACCATGAGCGAACTCACACAAAAGAAAGACCATTCAAATGTTCGTTCTGCGAATTATCCTTTCAAAATAATGGAAACAAGAAACGACACGAAAAATTACATACGGGTGAGAAACCACATAAATGCACGTTTTGTGAAAAAACTTTTGTTACCACTTGTGATAAGAAAAAACATGAGAGCATAGCATTCACAAACTGTGCAAGTGTTCCATATGCGATCATGAATTTGCAAAAAGACAGTTTTTACGTGCACATATAAAAAGTCATGTGAAAAAAGTGTCTTACAACTGTTCACGCTGTGATAAAGAATTTGATCGTAAACACGGACTAAAACTTCATCAGAGAAGGGTTCATATACAAGAGAGAAATCATTTTTGTGTCCTGTGCGAAAAACCTTTCTTTTGCTATAAGGATTTAGAATGTCACATGCGAATTCACACTAAAGAAAAGCCTTACAAATGTTTAAAGTGTTCTACATATTTTGCACAATTATCCGCTAAGAAAAGCCATATGAGGACTCACACTGATGAAAGACCGCACAAATGTTCATTTTGTGGAAAAACATTTACTCGTGCTGAACACAAAAGCAACACGAGAAAACTCATACCAAAAATACAATGGGAGCAACCACCACATGAAAAATACTTTTGAGAAAAACAAGTTCATTAATCCAACAAAAATTTAATCTGAGAAATTAGTCTTATATTTAATTTGCAATATTTGAACAATACAGACGTATTGTGTGTCATAAGTATATCATTTGCTCCTAAATATCAAATAAATGGTTAAATAAGGTTAAATTTAATATATTATGTAAATGGAATGACCTTTGCTAAATGTACGTACACACATGCCTTCAATTGACTAAAGTGGCACTAAAAATTAATGTGTAAGCAATAAAATTTCATGCATTTCACTACATAACTAAAAAGAGCCGCCGACCGTCAGGGCATAACCTTCAATATTATTTTAATACTACCAAAGCATTTTTTGCGTCTGTGCAGATAATAAAATAACATCCACGGCATAATCTCACCCAAACAAATATTTAGCTTAACTAATATCATCTCAGATTGAGACTGGCGGCATATTTAAGACTTACTTCAGCAAACTCAGCATAAACTAAATAACAAGCCGATGCGTTACAAAAGCATATAATATTTTATACCTTGCGGGTACAGGACAATAACGCAAGTTTAGCTTCAGCTAAAGGCAGAAATAACTGACCTATATCTGTATGCCTTAAATTAAACTGAACTAAAGTATTGTTATTGAACTGAGCGTATGGTTGCTGTGCTCATGACGGTTCTAAACATTTCCATTTCCCTGAGCTCAGCTAATAATAAAATTCTGACGAAGGGATTATTGTGAAAGATATTGTGTGTTGTTTGTCTGTACTGTATTGTATATGCTTGTATTGTATATGTGTCGTAGTCCGTTTGACCCCACACGCCGTTTGTACGCAGTGGGGAGAAACTGCTTAGTCCATTTGACCCCACTCTATAGAATTATGAAGTGATTTGGCCTGTATATTACATAAAATTTACTGAAATTGAAAATTAATATGCCAAGATAAACTAATCAAACTTATTAAATCTTATAAATCTTATAATTTGAATTCTTAAGATAAAGTTTTCAAATTTTATGAAAATATATGACGATGATGAAGGAAAATTAACTTAATTACAGTGCACCATACAGTAAATAAGGAAGTAAGAAATATCAGAATTAATAAGTTTGGTCAGTTTACCTTGAACTAATAAATTTTAGTTTCAGTAAATTTTAATATACAGGCCGAATCACTTCATAATTATATAGAGTGGGGTCAAATAGACTAGTCCATCTCTCCCCACTGGGTACAAACGGCGTGTGGGGTCAAACGGACTACGACAGATGTACTGTATTGTATATATTGTATATATGTATATATATTATAAATTGTGTAGCTCATTCATTCGTTGTGTTAAAATTATAGACTGTCATTGAGGTGTATTAATAAGAGATAGAATTTGGTTGAATATGAAACACCGTCACCAAATCTATGAAGTGAGACTGAATTGCTGTGTGTTATACTATACTTTACTACTATTTAAAGAACTTCACACTTCACATGCCTAAATATGTAAAGGTGCAAGGAAGCTGATATTTGAGGACACCTTGTTGCTTCTTAACATTAAGAGTTAAGTAGTTGAACCGAAGTGAATAGAAACCAATAATAAACAGTACATTGATTTTGACTAAAATTTAATAATATTGGAAAATAAACCACATCACGGAAACTACATATTTGTCAATCCAATATTTAATTCAGATTTCACACTATATACGTAAAATTCAGGCACTCATACTGCTTCAGGAACCCAAAATTGTTGTTTTATCTTTATATAAAAATGTCATCAGACATCAGGTAATACAAAATGTTTCTTTAATTCCAGTTAAAAAATTTCAACTCAATGAACCATTTTTAATATTAAGATAATTGCTGACTTTACATTTTTATAAAACAACTTTATTACAGGGAATTATCTGTCAGTCTTAGGAGATTAACACCACAGATAATAAAAGCATGGACAAAGCATTTATTAAAAGGCAAACCGAGAACATCCATCATCTGTACTAGCCGGCGATTCGAATCATCTTTGAGTAATCCAGTTACCATAAATCTATCAGATGTGAACAATTCTAGGAGAATTCGAACGAAATCAAAATCTTACATATGTTCAATATGCACATCATCGTTTCATTCAGCTGCCAATTTGAAACGGCATATGCCTATTCATTATAGACCGTATAAGTGTTCCTTGTGTGAAAAAAGTTTTAAAACAACAGGAAGCCTAGACAATCACATTCAGTATATTCACAAAAACCTTCGTACTTACAAATGCACATTTTGTGAAATGACATTTAAAAGCAGTTCAGATAAAACCAAACATATTATGCGAGTGCACCCAGATGAGCGTCCATACAAATGTTATTTCTGTAAAAAAACTTTTAAAGAATACGAAGGAAGGAAGCTGCACGAAAGAGTTCACACTGGGGAAAGACCGTACAAATGTTCATTCTGTGAAAAATCATTTCAAAATAGTGCAAACAAGTGTAGGCACGAAAAAATACATAAAGGGCAAAAGCCACATCAATGTACTTTTTGCAAAAAAGCTTTTACAAATACATCAGATTTAGCAATACATAACCGGACTCACACTAAAGAAAGTCCCTACAAATGTTGGTTCTGTGGAAAGTCATTTGGACATGTTGGAAACAAGATAAGACATGAGAAAATACATACCGGGGAAAAACCGTTCAAATGCGGCTTTTGCGAAAAAGTTTATGGAACTAAAGCCGGAGTAAAAAGTCACGAAAAAACTCACACGGGTGAAAAATCGTATAAGTGTTCATTGTGTGAAAAGCAATTTTCGGCGATGGTACCTAGGAATGATCATATTAGAAGAAAACACACAAAAGAAAAGCCCTATTCCTGTAAAACATGTGGTCAATGTTTTTTCAGCTGCCAAGAAAAGTATAATCATAAGAAGTTTCACGATAAAAACAAAAAAATTAAATTATGACACGTACAAAAATATTAAAAAGTAAATTGGTAAACTTTGTAATTGTCACTCGCTTTTGAAGTGGTATACAATATATGAATTTTTACAAAAACCAAATTTGAGATATAAATTCATTTTACATTATGTCTTATGTATAAAATGTTACGTTGGTAAAACAAATTATTAATTTTGTTTAGATGTGCAGCAAATTCTGAGCGCTAACGGATGAGTTTACTAACCAGTTATAAAAATATTGCCACATGCAAGGTGCTTTGGTCAGACAAAAAATGTGACACAACTAAACGTTTCAGTTCTTGCGTAATTTAAACAGTATAAAATAACATACGTATTTAAAGTCATATCTGAGCATTTACTGTTAGACCACCGGATTGAATATATAGTTTTCAATGTCCAATGTCATCGTTAAGAACTATATTAAAGTTTGCAACGTTCAGTGTTAATTTTTATTACTTAAAATATTTCTCTGGAAGAAAGCATTACATGACTGACCATTAATAAACTTACGTATGTACAATAAGGTCGCATCGTACGTTGTTAAATTTTTATATACTCACATTTTCACATCGCTGCATCTTTTCCCCAAAAATTAATCTTACAATATTTTTTTATTGCCGGTAAACTCGTGACCACTTTTCCATGTACATGCCGAAGTAGACAACACACTGCCATTTAAACACTGTTATGTGGATTCTACTTAGGTTTTGGTGGCTTATTTATGTCATGTGGGGCTTATCTTAGACACTTGCGGACCCATGTAATTAATGTAGTGGGGAACAGTGTGAAATGGGTTAATAAAACTTCTGAAAAGTTTGTTTCATGTTTCTATCTTTTAAGCAGGTTTACACAGTTGTATAAAGTTATGGATAGGACCCCTTGTCTATCTAAATCCCACAAATGTGAGTGTATTAGCACTTTAAAGATTGATTACCGTTGAAACCATCAAATAGGTATATATGCACTCTCTGTATCTATAAAAATAACGTAAAAAGTGATAACCTTACCTACGTCATTGACGTGCGATTTTTTTTGTTAAACTGTTGATGTTTTGTGCTACATTTTATGAATTTTCACAAACAGTATATATGTTAGGATTGTTATTCACTGTTGGGTTTATTGCTGCAGATAGCGGTGTGAACACGTGAAATTCACTTGAGACAATCTTTTGATATTAATTTGGTTTACCATGGCGGATACTCACTTGATTTACCTACTATTTAATCGATAGCAAGTCTTTGAACGTGCAAATTGTTGGTGCGTTACTTATAGTTGCTAAACACAGCTATAAACAGCACAGTGCAACAGTTATATGAGACGTCCATTTTACTGATTTTACACTTGTACAATGTAGTTCATGTACTAATTCAAATCACTACAGATTAAGTACAAACTCACACTGAGGAGGAAATACTTATTGATGATCTAAGTGATTTAATATTGTCAATTTTGAATCTTTTTGATTTTAAAAATTTAAATTAACTCCGCTTTTATTCAAGGTATTGATTTAAATATTTCGTAAGTAACGCATTAGCTCTACGTAATACGGTGATATAATCTTGTACATACCCATTTGCCTATTGTGGTGACAAATTATTTTAATGAGTTAACTCAGTTTAGTTCAATCAAAAAATGTGGTTATAACTTTTCCCTTTGGCATGATAAATAATATTATGTAGATGTTTCACAGCATGTATAGCAATGAACGTATTAATAATAGAAATGTCCGCAAAAGTTTCTTGCTAATCCTGGATGTCGTTTAAATTTTATCTAAAACTCGTGGTTATAAAATGTTAGAAAAATTAATGAAACACTAAACAGTTGCTTTTGTTACATTGACACTTGACGCACTATTAATTATTGCAATCAAGTTTACAAAACCACATTTATCTAATGCCTAAGTATAATCTGATTGGTATTTTGATTAAATTTAGTAGTTTGTTCCTGTTGGTTTTGTTCAGTATAATATATTTTAAGGTATTCGATATTAGTGAAGCTATTGTTTTTTAAACTACTGTGGATTAATTTGTAACTTTCGCTAACAGCATACTTCTTTGTATATCCCATCATTGCGGTAATAATTTTTTTTATATTTTACTTATTTTATATCTTATTTTTACGAACGATTTTATTTGTTCAATTTAAAAAAAAATTAGGTTGACTGGACTATGACTCCTACAATAGGAAAATCCTCATGGACGAAGCTAATTATAATTTTAGCAATAATTTTGCTAATCAAGGAAGAAAATGTCAATGCGTTTCGAAATAAGGAAGACGTTTTAAACCCTCAAGAAAATAAATATCATTTTTCCAGCCACCGTTCTCCATTCGGCCAGTATATACCCCGTAGGATGACTCCAATAAAACACTATTGTGGAAGTGGTTCTCGTTTCTCCCGAAAGTTAAATCGGTGCATTTATTCCACTAGAAGAATTTCATCACGGCTTCTAGGCTAGAGGGTATCAAACCAAAAACGATTAGGAATTCAGAACGTTAAATGCATACTTGGCACTCGGAATTGAAAAAATTATACACCATAGATCCTTCCTTTCGTTTAGAAGCATTGTAACTGCACAACTCTGTGAATAAAAAGAAGGATTATTATGGAAGGTTACAATGTTTTTATATATAAAACATTAAAACTTTCCTATTTATATTAGGGGTAGGTCATATTATAATGCCTAATAAATGTGTAAAAAAACGTAATTTGCTTTGTTATTCCTATTCCTTCTTGTACGTTTTTGTTCAACTAGAAATATTTCCACGTCATTTGTAACATTCAAATGAATACAATAATACTATCTCTTTTGTTAGTCATGTTATTTTCTAGCTACATTTTATATTTAGCTTTTGTTGTACATATTAAACGTAATAATACAAACTTTATCTTGTGTTGTCATCAAAATGGGTTGCAAAAATCGTTGTAAATCAATTATATAATACAATTAATCGAATACCAGCTGATGCAAAAGTCGATCAAATATACCTATTTACTTTTATTTATATAATAATTTTTTTTATATTCATAAAATTACTGTACAGCGCCATCCGACCCTGCCAATGTCACCGCATTATGCCTGGCAAAAGTTAAGGCCATCACCTTTACCATAATATACGAAGTACTATGACGAAGTACCATAATTTATATTTCTTAAGATTTTTTCATAATACAATTGATTTTGGGACATCAAACATAATAAAAAAAACAATATTTAGACCAGGTCACAAAAATGCGTCATTCGGACCTTACTAACACGTAGTTTTTAATACATACTCAATGCGGTTATCTGCCAATTAATTACAAACTTTTGACTCTCAGTTTTATTATTCCGATGCATAACTAATAGGTATAACACGAAGTATGCCAAGAATAACATTATTTAATTGCACCACTTTTGCAAATATATCTAAATGTTAAAGTACAATATTTACATTATGGTACGGTATTAACTTGTGTACAATAATCGGTATACATTTAATATGTGTGTGTGACATGCTGTTCAGATAATTCAAAATACCAACTGGAGCAACTGTCGCTAAATATTACTAATTTTTTCCTTAAAATATATATTTGTGGTTTTCCTACATTTGATTGTAAGTACAAAATATTACGCTGAACTAATAAGGCAGTTTTATTTTCATGACTTTGATAAACACAGTATAGCGGTTTATTTGTGAATCTCAGAGTATTTGCATGCGAACAGTTCAAAGAAGCAGATTTATCCCATTTTTTAAAGCAGGAATTATTTAGTATTTTGACAATAGTTAAGCATTAAACAAGTATAGGTTATTTTATATATGATGTACAGGCCCGTACCCAGGCTTTCACTTGGGGGAAAAGACCTAATAAATTGGCATTTGGGGAGGGCACGATCGTAAAAACCCCGAAAAAATATGTTTTCTTTTTGAAATTTACTGGGGGCACGTACTACATGTGCCCGCCCCTGGGTACACCCTTGATACTGTAAACTTATTACATGGCAAACAGAGCGATTACGCATTTTGATCGATTTGTCTGCATGTATCATTCATATATGGTTGTGGCCTAGGCAAAAGGAATATACACTATAACGCGAAGAGATGAAGGTCATTAAAATTCAAATTACCGAATGTGGCCACGTATAATACTCATTACCAGTTTGTAAAACAAAATGTCTTCATTGATTTTATACGTAATAATTTAATAATGTCAAATGTGAAGAAATATGTATTACAAAGTAACCCATAAATATATTAAAAAATATTTCAACCATGGCATACAATATTACACTGTAAAAACAAGAGGGAGAGTGAGCCAAGGGAAAAAGCTATTTCCACATTGGAGTGGAAAGTCTTTCAATTTTACATTTTGAAAATGTAGCTGACGTTTTACAATATACAGTGGATTGTACCACTATAAAATGGAAGACGAAAAGCTTTCCCTCAATCGGTGGAACAATACCGTTTGGAAAGGTAAAATTACCCGCCGATTACTGGCGGCTTGCAGTTTCCTTAAAACAGTCTTGTTCCCCTCCTGACACGTAAGCAGGAGCCGTAGCCTAGTGGCTACCAGGCTCAGTGAATTGTGGAATACCTGCTCGAGGTAAGGTCCAGGCCGAGGGATAGCTTTTTTATTTTTTTCCCCCGTGTAAGGGTTGGCTTACCTTTACTCAAATGGTAAATATTTTCCTTCCCCCAAAAATGGTATGTTTCCCTTAGTTGAGCTAGGTTCATATTTTAGTAGATGCGTGGGGAAATTTTCCACCGCAAAGGGGAAAATGGACCATTTGTTTTTGTCAGTGTACTTATTAACAACAAAACGTGTTTCTGGTGTTTCAATATCTTTTCTAAGCTCAAAGCACTCTTAACTTTTCATAATGATAATGATGTAGAGGGTCGTTTCGCCTAAACCATAACCATATCTGAATTCTGCTTATGAAAATCGATAAAATTGCCTGATGGATCACTTTACCGTTGGCATGCACAGCGTAATAACCACATGTAAAGGCAGAAACTTCTTTTAAAGTTTCTTGTTAAACTAAACCTTGAAGATATTTTTTGTCGCTTATATTATTCATAAATCACTTGCCTATAATATATTAATAATATAAATTGGTAAATCATTTTTTTCTCCACCATATCAAGTTATACACAAACTGAAGAAGCTATATTTATAAAAAGAAAATCTGATTTTAATTAATTATGTTTTCATGATAACTTATTGGACTATTATGCGTGCAGATACGTAATTCGAATACATTATCAAAACTTGCCATTCTCAGTTGATTTTTTTCATCCATTTTTAAATCCATTTTGTGTGCAAGGTTGTATCAGGGCATAATATTAAAAAATCAGGTTAACTGAAGTATGGATTCTCCGGTTTTACATTCGAAGGAGATAATTGTAATCATAATCCTGAAAATCATATTGTTAAGCACCGAAGTCACTGTCAGTGCGATTCGAAATAAAGAAGACCTCTCGAGAACTTATTATCACCAACCGAATCATGCCAATTATACAAGGACGGAAAAATTTAGGAAGTATACCTCAGTGAGTGAGCAATGGTTCGACTCTGAGGCTGTGGTGAACACTGTGTGTGGAAGAGGTTTCCGTTTTTCTTACAATGTTTATAGGTGTATTTCAACTCGAAGAAGATCACCTCGACGAGGCCCAGGTTAGTGTGGATGACAGCCGCAAGGCATGGCATTAGACGCCAAAATTGAGATTGTGGTTTTCTGACTGTTTCAATACTAGATATTATCACTGTTTGTCAAACGACAATGCACATATGTGCGATGCTGAAATTCACATTGATCAAAACAGAAAGGTGTTATAACTGTTAATATTTCTATTATTGATTACAAAATATCAAAAGGAGCTTATAAGCATAAAGCATAAATACAAAACCTTTTATATGTTATAAGAATT
>JABASD010002893.1:0-23190 GCA_019776165.1 Pogonognathellus flavescens
AAAAAGGTTTATAATCCGTCTACCTGGACCTCGAACTACTTATACTAAGCTTTTACTCGTTCGGGTTAATTATCCCGACCCAAAGAAGATTTATGATTAAACATTTGTGAAACATTTGCAACGACATTGTCGACATTTTTAATATATAGTTATTAAAGAAGGAAATCGTGTATACTGATACATACAAAGAGTTCAGTGTCATCTGACTCTCCGTTATATTTTATATCCTTGTAAACATAAAAACGTACCTACGCACATTACAAATGAAAATTATAATGTTGCTGTTGTAGTATGCTTCATTCACATTCTTATTTACATGTATGAATTTGTTACATAGAAAATAGAAACCCACGCAACGTAAGATTAAAAATTTGATCGTATTGCAATGGGCATGTTCGAATTGTACACGTACGTAGGCAGACACAGACAAGACAACAGACATAGAGACAGATTGATAAACTACGTGTAAGTGTATCATGTAATTTAGTCTCATTTTCTTTCATTTGCACCGCAAAGTGAGCGACAACAAAATATTTCATTAGAATACGTTACAGTCGTCTTTACGATGTGTGTATGACTAAAACAGAGTCAAAATTACGAATAACAATTATGTAATAACAAATCGACCATGTAAATGAAACGCTGATTGATACAACTTAATGTCAAAGGTTATCAGTCTACATAAGAAGATGGAATTATGTCTGTTGTGACGTATACGTACGGCGGTATAAAACTCAAACAGACTATTGTAGACATTGTAACATAGAATAGACTAAGAATTCAAATATTTATCAATATGCGTAATAATTTTTACTCCCTATAATATTCCTATATAATATGTTCTATTTCTCAAGCAGTTGCATGTTTTCAATCACTTACGGTTGGTGACACATTTAATGTAACTATATAATGGCAATTAGTAATTGTGATGTAGCCAAACCATTGATGAAACAGAATATCATCTTTCAAATTGCATGTATAGTGGCAGGTGGTCAAATTTGAGACAAAATGAAAAACAGGGGTAAAAATAGGTAAAAAAAGAGCACGTAGACAATACGAGATGGTCCTTGTGTGTTTTACTCCGATAGTGTTGCATTTCCAACATAATCTTATGAATCAAGAATATAGCAGCGCAAGCTGTAAAATATGGCACACTGAGACACACGTGAGACGAAATAATTCTGATGATAAGTATGGCAGTATATTTATGTGGAACTGGCGTAGGTATGAAAGTATTGGGCATTGAAATGATGACATTAGTTGTGTGTGGTGTATTTGTATAGGAAATTGAGGATGTGGAATTGGAAGGATGAAAAGTGAAGTTTAGTGGAGCAAAGTGGATTGTGAAGTCTGACGCTGAATATTTGTACTTGTTCAGTTTCTGCTAATTTATTATTATCCGAGCTAATTGCATTCAGATCCTTTGTCATATCTCATAACTTATATTCAATTTGCACACTGTCATCACAAGCCTCTATCATTCTCAGTCTCACAACATTTACTCGTCATTCTTCAGTCTACATACAAATTCCTCTCTGCTGCGGTAGTCTGCCTAATCTATGTCTGAATACGTGACGTATAAAATATACGTACATTATTCTGTCACTCCCATCACTTCTTCATATCGCAGTGTCATGCCGTAATGTCATATCGTACCACCACCACCGTTTTACTTTTCTTTTGCAAATTCAATGCCTACTTATAGTTTCAAATAGTATCCGTGCAGTATGTTCCACTCAAACACCGAATGGTGAAGCCCAGTATAGACGATAACCCCTGAAAGAGTCAGCAAAACTCAGTTGACTAAAATGCTATGTATTTTATACAATGGATGCGTCAAGCTGGACGGAGGACACGTCCAAGTCTTCATTTAGTTTCAGGTTGAGACAAAAACAAAAAAACAATCGTCCACGGGAGACACCCTTAGAAAAAAATTGCTTTCAAACTTTTGAAATTGTTTCACAACTTGTTTGTGTAACTGCTTGTGCATTTTAATTTGTAATTAGGTATTCGTCTTAAACGTGTAAGGAAAACCTGAGAAAGTTAAGGGACATTCAGTGCCACTGACCATATTGAAGCCCTGTGAGTCGCTGAGATTTTTTCCCTCTTCTAGGGGTTTCGGCTATGCTGGATGTCACCAATCTGTGTTTATTATTATGAGACTGGAATGTTAAATTGGGACACACAATGACGAATACAAATAATTAGTGCAGTCAGAGTGTGTGCTCATGAATAGTATGCCTTAGTATTAGTATCCCGTGACAATATTATGGTATGTAATGATGAAAAGCGTGTTATTTCAATTTTGAATATATAGAATGTCATTGAGTGTTATTAATTATTACGAATATTATATGAGCTTATATAACTCATAATAATTTGAGATAGGTGTCCTATGCCTGTGATTATTTCGTATGTGTCATGATATATTTTATGTCAATTGCCATTTTGTAGCTGTTATTATTATTCCCTCCACCTAATGTGTTATATCTTATAGAACCTACGTAGAATTCCCCTGTTGTGGATTTCCATGCAAACATCATCCTCAGCGATAAATCATTTCCTTCTGTCTTCACCTGACCGTCTCATCTCATCATTATTCATCTCATGCTATTATTGTTTAGAATCGTCTAAATTGTATTATGTAATACATAGTAAGTATTGTAAGCTTCGGCACTGAAATAAATGACAATATGAAGAACATGGTAGCTATAAAGCTAAACGAAACCAGCAGTTGCTAATAAATTTTGCAAAGAGAGTATAGGTAGGACCTATTATACCATTACCCATGTAAGTAAAAGGACTCGGTTGCGTTTGCATTTGGAAAGCTGACTTTTAACAATGATTATAACACTTGTACTCGCAAAGTCGTATGTAAATTGTACTTCATTGTTAGCATAGTACATTATGTATGTAAGAGTACAAGTTATTTATAGTGGAATTTAAAAAAACATTTGATAATGCTTTCCACGGCCTTCATTTAGATTATATTATTTCAATTATAATTTTCTATAGGCGTAAACTATGCAGAAATAAAATGTAGTGTAAATATGATTGAAAAAATCCCAAAAATTAAATTATTCCATAACCTGAGACCTTAATTATAAATAAAATTATTCAAAACCCTTAATTTAAAAATAATAAATTGCGCAATATTTTTGTTTTGGTTGTGATTATGCAAATCAATAGTGGTGTAGGTATTTCCTAGGCCTCATGTACAGTCATTGAACGAATTTTTATAAAAACCTTCTACCGTATGTACGGCCTGTTATACACGGTTTTTGCGTATTAATGTAAACTTGTGATTCAATTGAACGGAATATTTACATTTTTCAATTGACTCAATTGAGTTGTAATTACTATCGATTAAAAGCAGAATATTATTTGGAATTGCTGCACCGACGTCTTATAATGACTCGTGGAATGTAAATAATATATTTGAACCTGAGCTATACGGATAACGGACCTAGTAACCTCTTTCGAGTTGATGGTCGAATTCGATTGACAAATCCTCCATAATATACTTGTATCATGTTTATATCATTTATTATTTCATGGTCAGCTATGCTATAATTAATTCATCGTGCTGTAATTAAAGACCATGTTAGTTTAGTTCTGCATACGTCTAGTAGCTCTTTCGCTTTGCTTAAATAATAATAAAGTCCACAGTTTAAATCACGTAAGGACATTTATAATGTTTGGAAGACCGTGAATATTTTGAGTAAGCATTCTGTTAATTTGAGAATGTAGTTAGTGTTTGTCTGTTTTGGAAGACAAGGTTGACTCACCTGTGTAAACTGCTCCAGGAATGTATTTGTCCGGTTTATCTGGGTCGCCACTGATGATAATTTTGAAACCATTGTCACCCGGAGTCTTAGGGACATGAATTCCTGTTGGAGTCCGATCACACCATAAACCGTCAGTCCCAATCACAAAAACTAACCCACAAATCAACAAAGTCTCACAAAACCCCCATAACTTTAGTTCTCTCATATCTCTCGTCACAGACTCTCCTGGCTGGAGGAGAATGAAATTTTAGTCCGATCCGTTCAAAGAATTTTATTAATGTAGTTGACCTAAACTAAAATTTAAAATATGTCCCCACAAATGAAACCTGGTTTGTGAATTAATATACCCACAGTAAGTAATGGTATTCTGAAAAAGAGACAGAGTTCACATAATACAGAGAATAGAAATGTTATGTTACACAAGTAAAACGTTTATCACGTAAAGGAAAGAAACCTGAAAAGCGAAATGGTGATATTCTTTATTTGTATAGAGCTGGGAGTTGTTTTGGTTTTCTTGTAGCACTTGGAAAGTATTTCGAACAACTGAAACGAATGGTGAAAGAAAATTACGTAGTTGGCAGTTGGATTGAGTTACTCATTCATGTCGCGAGTTAATAGACAAGATGACGATTATTAATAAGTAAAATGTAGTGCTCAACTAGTAAAAGTTGAAAAATAATGGTTTTATTATAGCTTGCTAGTTGCGTGTTGTCCCACACTGTGAGACTGAATGTGTACTGACTAGCTATCAGATAAAAGTATGAAGTTTTATTTAACTGCTCTTGCCAAAATCACAGTCAGAAGAATCTTTATGCATCTTTTCCTCGAGCAAACAGTCCAAAGATGTGGTTTGTGTTTCGAGTGTCTGCCAATGACTAAACGCTCAGTCTCTTTACAAGTAGACACGACCAGAGACGGGAAATACTTGAGATTTTCCAGTCCAGTTCAATGTGCAACCGTAAACACAAAAATAATGAACTGTATAACACCCTTTTCCTTAAAACCAATTATTTACAATCTTATTTACCCCATTTCATTTTAAACCCACGCAATCCTCCAAAAATCTTTGTCTCATTATTCTTATTCTCAATTAATATGCCTGGTAAAAATGTCTTCAACCAAAAATTCCATAGAAATTATTATCAGGAATCATTTTTAGCATTTAACTTTAATTCAGGTTTTAACACATACATAAACCGTTTTTTAAATATATAAATGCAAAAATTCTAAATAACAGAAAAAAAAATTACTCCGTCTCATTAAATCAGAAAAGTGAGAATTTTATCTACTCTGGCGATTCCTCAATAATTAAAATTTTCAAAAAAAACAAGCAGGTGGTAAAAAATCCCAAGATTATTAAATGTAACGCTAGAAGGGAATTTATTTTACATGCGTCGTGTTTTTCCTGTGAGAGACAACAACAGCGTCTAGACTCGACGACACAAAAAGGAAGAAAAGTCTTTCTTTACCACCACCACCGGGACTTTCGTTGTTTCTCTGAGAGCCTCGACTGAGCAAATGATTTGGAAATGCGGGGATTGTGTATGTGTGGTAGCTTGTGTATAAAGTCAGAGTTTGGTGAGAGTGTGGGAGGAGGAGAAGGACGAAAACCCGAGTGGACGGACGGAAGAGCTGCTTTCAAATGAACACCCGCATATAGCAAGACTGTTTTCGCCACTACAGACTCCCGGAGTAATGTATGTACAGTAGGTAGTCTAATTCTATTCACAAAACCATGGCAAAAACACCGAGTTTCATTTTTACATGATGGCATCATTCGAAGAAGCCAAACAGACAATCCATAAAAACAATAACCGTTTCAACCTTAACCTTTATTGCAATCTCTTGCAATCTCACGCACACAAAAATAACTCATTTTTCCATGATAAATTTTGGCATATTTTTGTCAAAGTCATTGCTAATTTTTTGAGCAAATAGAAACGTGTTAAAATTAATTAAGGAAGATTACAAGAATTATAACGTCAACTTGTCTGAAACAATGAAGCATGTCTTCCAGTCGTCTCTCTCTCCAAAGAAAGAAGGTTCTGGCAGGAGTAATTTTTTTCTGTGGTGTCTGGGACCGAATCTGGTGCCCATCTCCCCTGGCAAATTGCAATACGGAGAAGACAGAGTTAAAATACTATCTGTTGAGCGACACTTTACTACCAGTTCTACTACAGACAGATACTACTCCTTGTGTTATTCTACGGCTGTAATAATATGTAACCAAGTTTCTAAACCATATAGTACGAGTTGTATGCAGCCGCCCCGTAATCAATGACAAAAATGTTATGTATGAAGCATGTATTAAAATGTCTTGTTTTGTACTTGACTCACTTCTTCACTATACATTAGTATACACATGAACGCAGATGAACAACAAGATAGTCAATGTACTTAGACTCTGTGTATAGCAACAAGGGAAGAATGCCAAACCAGATAGTGCAAAACCAACCGTAGTAAAATCCTCAACTAAAAACTCAAGTACACAACTTATAAAAGACTCTTGTTTTGCAACAGTAGTAGTATTTATTACACTTACACATTTACTGACTGAGCAGAAGACAGAAGTGGCTGATAGTGAATGTATGTGACAACAGAGTAGGCATTTGAATAACTACCATTTTCATTCACAGAGATGCATCACTTCGGTCAGTGTCAATTTGCCAACTCGCAGAAAAATTATTCTCATTTCCAAAACATTTTTCACGCCGGCTGAGTTGACAAATAAACCTGAAGGTTGTCTAATGAAAAATGAGATTTTAAATATTTCGTGTAGAAACAGTGACGCATTTCAGTTTACAAATCGTGCTGACAATTTTTTCATGCGTATGTATGAAGGAGCTATATACGGGATTGGGTGGATTGTAAGAAATTTTACCGAAGAAATCAGGAGCTATAGAGCTAGATAGCATTCCAATTAAAATGAGACAGAAATTAACAAGTGCAAGTTAAAAGTAAATACCTAATTAATAAGTGGAGCAGTATTTATATTTAATAGCGAGAGAAATTCCATGAAAAATGTCTTACAAGTAAAAGAGAGGTCATTCAAGGAGATACACAGAAATGAATGCCAGTTTTATAACATACATAATAATATGTATACAATACTACAACGGGGAAAATAATATATGAATACTTCTGACTACCAAATGCAGATTTTACGGTGGATTGCATGAAAAAAT
Source organism: Pogonognathellus flavescens (assembly GCA_019776165.1). Taxonomy (NCBI): domain Eukaryota; kingdom Metazoa; phylum Arthropoda; class Collembola; order Entomobryomorpha; family Tomoceridae; genus Pogonognathellus; species Pogonognathellus flavescens. Next base: position 6,974 of record JABASD010002893.1, read on the forward strand.
TAATAAAATCATATAGATTTATACCAGGATTTGTCATTCTCAACATTCTCAAGTATTCCGTTTAGGAAATACCTTATATTTCCATTGAATCAAAAAGGACGGTTTAGCAAAGATTGAAGAATCTACCCCAGGTATTATGAGACGCCGCAGTTTATTATAGACTCCCGGTTTATCACCATTGAAAAAATTGTATGCTATTTAATCATGCAGTGGAAAATTTTATTTAACCATAATGGAATTTTAGTCAAAAATCAATTGTCACTTAATTTCCATGCAATCATCACTTGGGATTTAAATATTTGTTGATAACCAAAGCAAGAAACACTAACAGTAACTAGCATTGTATTTAGTATTAAGGTATTTGGTGTCTCAAGTGGGGATCCACGGTTTGATGTGAAATATACGGTGTTCAACATTTCTTATTACTAGCAATGATATTTTTTAAAGTGCTCATGCATTCGGAGCTTAGTTCTTTGCACGGCTATGAGAAATTTTGTGGTACACGGCTATGAGAAATTGACATGAATGCGAGTACCTTTGTGTATATTGGTTACAATTTACAATATGACGATGTAATTAGTAATACGATTAGTAGCCATGTTTATTTACCACTTCAAAGGCTGAAAGTGTGTTTATCATGCGGGACGGTTGACGGTAATGTAGTATGCATTTGTTTTCATTCTCATACTTATTTTTTCCATTGACAATTAACGTTGGTTCGTACGCAAAATACATCTACTGTTGAAAGCGTGTCTGTTTCCTTCCTCTTTGACATTTAATATTTGATCTCTTTATATTTTCATTACAGTATTGCATTTTGCTTTATGTAGTATCGGACGCGCCTATATTATTATGTATTACATTTTCATGTTATATCAAAACTGTGTAGACGATGGGAAGTTCTGTGATATTCCTACTGTTGCTGGACATAGGGTGGTCGTAGGAATATTAATGCGGGAGGATGGTTTCTGAAGCGGGTAACACTATCCGCTTCTAATAATATGCAATGCAGTACACCACGCTGGTAATTTCCGATATTACTTGTCAAACAGTCCGAGTCCACCCAGGGCAAATAATGGTACACGCAATGGAGGATCCGCTGAAATGTCGTGATTGATTAGTGAAACCCTACACAAGACAAACTATAATCGTTCTTCTCTCTCTCTCTCTCTCTCTGCAGGAATATATTATGCTTGAGTGGTCGCCCCAACGGATTTGTTTGTACTTTCTCAATTCTCACTTTGTTTGTCATTCCATTAGTTCAGACGGCACTAACTGTAAGCCATTGGTAATGGAAGACATGACATGACACATGACAATGACACTAACTAAATATAAAATGAATATTGCAACTCAGCTACTGCAAAGGATTATTAATCAGTAGTTACATACAGATACCTTACATAATACCGAATTATGCAAGTCCTACGAAGTAACGATGCAAATTCAAATATTATTATTCTAGTCTTCCTGTCCTAAATACATGTAATAATGAAAATATTATGTTGTTCATAAACCACACAGGTATGCTAAACTGTAAAGTATGCTTCATCACATGCGTTTTTATGGTTATACTACAACAGTGCAATTTCGCCGAATTCTTTTCTTAACTATATGAAATACCTATTATGAAAATAAGTAGAAATATAATATTATATTATGAGTAGTAACGAAAATAAATAGAAAGATAATATTGTATTATGAGTAGTATAACTAATTGCTTAACATAAATTCAATAGTCAACACGGAGCAGTGTATTTCGTTACCAAATTTTATTCCAATACAATTGTCACATCACAAAAAATAGTCACAGCAAAAAAAAACAATAGGCAATGGTAAGCTAAGGAGATACACTATACTAAATAGACTAAATCGCATAATATATTCCATTTTTATATAAATATATTTTAAGGTGTTACCGATGTTGAGTTAATTAAAAATATATTTATATTATTAATGTTTGTACTTTTGGCTATGCATTCTTAGTGGATGCAAATTATTTCTTACCCTTGGAGACGTCGAGATTCAGCGGAGAGTGGTATTCGCTGAATGTACTCGGAAGGACTTCCGAAACTCGGGACGATCCGCCAGACCCTTCGTTAACACCTAATACTGTCGAAAAATTAGTAATAGGGACGAGTATTTGAGAAAAGTGTTGGTCAATATCAGTTGACGGGTTCGTATCAATAAAATACGGAACATGACGAGACATACTACTACTTGGTTGTGCAGCACTGGGGACAGATGTTGCCGACATTGGCGAGGCCACAGGGATCGGAGCACTGTCTGCATTACTTTCGTTGATTCCTTTAACAATCGCTAGCTGTTTCTGAATATCAGCCAGAATGGCGTGAAGACTAGCTTCACCTTGCACTGGAACTTTATACCCCGGTCCCCCCAATTTGGATCCGATTTCCATGCACCTGTTTTTCCATTCTACGACCTCCTTCCTCGTATCGTGCGCTTTTTTCGATGCACTTTTTATGTCAACAACAATTTGGTTGGCGTTCTTTTTCTCTACAATCAAACGAATCTCTTCCTTCTCCAATTGCTTTTTAAGAGCCACAATTTTTTGCTCACAGTCTTTTACTAATTTGCGTTTGTCCTTGGATTCAACCATCGCACTGTGAAGTTTTAGGAACTCATTGGCTGCAAGCCCCCTGTGTAAAAGTTACAGACTCAACTCAATAAGTAATTGTTCACACATATTTCAAAAAATTCAATACTAAGTGTGAGAATGGCAACAAAGCCACAAATACTTACCTTTGACTTATCAACATCTTCTCGGCTTTAGCCAGCTGGACCCGGTCCATCTTCACTTTTGAATCCTTTACCTGTTTCACTAAAGCAGCTCTTAAAGTTTTTTCTCTCAGCTCCAATTTCTGTTTTTCCTCCGCATTTCCCTTTTCACTTCTCGCAGCGCTCTGAAAAGTTAGTTATGATCAAGTAAGAGTGGAACATAAATATTAAAGTTTCTATTGTGAAATATTATCTTTTAGGTAAAAAAATTGAATGTTTTGCTGTAGTAAAAAAATTGATTTATAGACAGCGGAGAAAAATAAATAAAAACCGCACCGTCGGGTCAGGAGATCGTTTCGAATTACTGTTGTTGATAGACTTGTCCTTGTTTTCTTTTAATTCTTTCAGCGACTTGTTGCGAGTGTCGCTTGATCCTGCTGATACTTTGAATGCTTCGGCTCTAAGTGCTTCATTCGCCTTCAAGCGCTCCGCTTTCTCTCGATTCGATTTCAACATTGCTTCTAACGAAGACTCAAAGTTCGGTGGAACAGTTGCCATGGAAGACAAACAATTTCCTTCTTCAACATTAGCCAATGCTCTGACTTTTGGTCTTGGGGCTGAAGATTCTAATTCCTCCTCTGATGAACTATCATTCCCAAGACTTATTACAATCGGATTGATTGGCTTACTTTCCTTATAAGGAACTGGCAACGATGCTCTATTATGGTCCAGTCGGAATCCAAAGTGGTTTAACTTTAAAGTGTATAAAGTGCGTCGGAAAAACGTCTTTTTGCCTGGCGGAACACACATCAGTTGAGGCATGTTTGCAGCAGTAGCGATAACTTTGGCACGATTACCCTTCACCATTGAAGATCTCTCTACATGCGCTGTAGTGTTGGCAGGGCCAAGGGCGCTTTTACCCGTTTGACTAGTGGTAGATGGGACCGAAATGCTTTTGTCTTTACTCCTAATAGCAGACGCGGACAGATCCCCCGAACTTGTATGTGGTACCGAAGGCTGAGTTGTATGACTTTCCTCCCCGACTGCGTTCAAAGTAGTATTCCTTGGCGAATTCGTAGAAGTAGCTCCCATATGTTTAGGCTTTGGCAATTCAACACTTGCAGTTCCATCATTCGCTATTTCAGAGTCTCTAGAATGACTCGGATAATCACAATTAGGGTCCGCATCTTCAAATAGTCTTTTCGATACAGGTACTTTTCGGCACACAGGCGTCATGCTATTGCTGCTGCGATTTGAGGAAGTTGAGTCAGGTGAACTCATGGGGCTGATTCCTGAACCTGTGGACGATGACATATCCACTGAACTATTTTGTCGAGTTGCATGAATATTTGCGGTGCTCACGGGGCTAGAGTCATCAGAGCTGGACGACGACAATGTGATAACGGAATTAGGTGAGCCACCCAAGGGACTAGAGTCTGCAGACGTGGGGGGTGATATATCAACCACAGATTCGATGAACTCCTGCTCGAGGCCAGATTCGATGAACTCCTGCACGAGGCCAGATTCGATCCACTCCTGCTCGAGGTCAGATTCTATCCACTCGAGGCCAGATTCTGGGGATGAGAGGGTGACCACTGGTATATCAACTGCAGCAGGTGGTGCTGGGTGTGGAGCTGCAGGAAGGGGAACTGCAGGTGGTGAAGGTGACTGATTCGATCCCGAGTCAGATTCCGTGGATATATCAATTATTGCAATATTTACTCCAGCTGGAGGCATAGAAATCGAACTTGAGGGGCCAGGTACTGCACTGCTTGAAGATGTTGAGACAGCGACATTTCTATTCATCTTTTTAAATTTTTCCGCTGAATTATTTACACTCCTAGTAGCGTTGTGGCTATTGAGTGAGCTCATGGAAGTTGTTATGACCAGGCTTTCACCATCAGGTGCGTTTCCTAGATTAGCATTCGTTACCACATGTAAGCTTTTATCAACATTAGATATTGGCAGGTCAGTCTCGTTAAGTGGTGAATTCGGTTCATTTTTATTCTCTTCAGGATTTTCAGGTTCATCGTTGTTGATTTTCGAACGATATCTCTTAAGGCACCCACCAACATACTCATGATACGAACTCCCAGATGTGCTGCTTGCGTTTTCAATTTCAAGCGAATTTTCAATTGGGTCCCAAATTCTTGTTGTTCCGTTTGGACTAATGGAATAAGTCACAGGCTTGACACTTTCAGGGGAAGATTCAATACTTCCAAAATGCACATTTGATGATGCCACGGGTACTTCTGAAGCAGTCAGTCTTTGTGGCGGAGATGGTTGTTCTCCCATACCTTGTTCAAAATAAAAAGGATTACCTCGTGAGTTATTAGTGTCTCTACACGCTTGCAAAAATTCAGTATTCATTTGATTTGGATTAAAACATAAATATTGTGGGTCACCTTCATCAGTCGTTCCAGTCATACTTGGCATCAAAGGATCATCCAACGAATTTAGCTGCCGTCCTGCTAAGTCACCAGGATGTTGACAATTGCCGGGAATATTTCGTAATACTAAAGGCCCTATAGGAGTGCACTGGGATGTTGAAGCCGGCGGAGCACAAATACTTCGGTGCAAGGTCGGCACGCTGTTCATGTATGGCATTGGGGGCCAGGTTCGTTCCAAGACAGGCATTTCGGAGAACACAGGCAACACTGGCGTATAGGGTACTAATGCCTGAGAAGTGACTGGTGGGACATTCACATGTCCGTAGTTGCGAGAAGTTCCTGCCCCATCTTGGCCTTGCATATTTGAATATGTTCCGACTTCTGCTTCGATATTTATAGCCCCTGCAGAACGACTTGGAGTAGCCGTTGGCCTTGATCTTGATGTTGAAGCTACATTTTGACTTAGCAAATTTTGTTGTTCGAAAATAGAAGCGTTTCCAGGAATTATGTGTTGCGACAATTCAGCTTCTCTCGTGGAAGATGCTGTTGAGTTGCCACTCAATCTTTTCTTCTGTGTGGTCCCAGAAGCTGGTCTCCGTCCACCGCCTCTTGTTGCTCGATCATAAGGCTTGGAGGTTTGAACAGGTTTAAATGTTTTCTTCCACGGCTGTTTTTCTGACTGTGCAGCTTGTTTTTGTGCTTTGTTAGCACTTTTGTTCGCCATATCTACTAGTAAACGAGTTCTAAGCGTTGCAAGATCTTCTTCAACTTCAACTTCTTCAACTTCGTTTTCTTCTACTACTCCCGATCGCTCTTTGTTTTCTAGATTATTGTAGAGACCTTCCAATGCTGCCCTTCGCAATTCAAGTTCATCCACTTCATCTTCATCACTGGATTCAATGACGATTAACTCCGGCTCCGGCTTGTCTTTCACAATTGGCATTTCTAACATCTCTTCGTCTTTGTCATTCGAAAAGGGTTTCACCAAAATTTTATCCCCATTTGCATCCCCATTGACGTTTCGAACACGAGTAGGCTCAATACTACCAATCTGATTTACAGATCCACCATTTGAAGTTGCACGGTCGTTTTCATTTTGCCGTTCCCTATTTCGTGGCGTATTTTCGTTGTGAGTGGGGGATGGAGAGTGTCCATTGGCAGCATTGGCATTGCTAACTGTGCGGGTTGTTTTTCTGGCATCCATACCACGGGTCTTCCAATGTTGTGTAATCTGAGTTACTCGCTTGGATTTTTGAGTAAAGTCCGAAGCTTCAGTCTCATTATTCTTCTTATCACTTTGTTTGCTGGGCTTTGTACTACTCCCTTGAGTATGACGTCTATTTCCACCATCATATGACGAGCGACGGGGATTCTTTCTGGACGTCTCACAGTCTTCCCACTGTTCCCACTTTTCACACGAACGAGAAAGTCGTCGTGCATCCCGAGCTTTCCGCTGCTCGATCTCTTTTAATCTTTTGTTGGCCTCCCTACTAGCAAAATCTGTAAAACCATGTAATTGAATAATGTTACTATTTAGTCAATGTTTAAACTCATCATTTCTAACGCTACTAATTTAACATAGTGCAATCATTTTCTCCTTGTAAGAAATTCATGGCTCAAATCGACAAATAATTATTTGTCATGATGGAAGAGGTATTTTATCAAGCTACCGAATATGAACAAGAGAACAGCGGAAGCAGTAAAAATTAATGGCATTACATGTTTATGTTTCTAACTGAATTAGTCACCACCAATTTATTAGTACAAGGACTAAAGTACGTAGCGCAATAAAGATTTAACCTTTACTGGAATGCATTTTGTGTTTTGCTGCGTTGTAATGTTAAGACTAATGCAATGCGATAAGAAGAAGCATGCATAAAAACATTCCAAATAATATAATGGATCTCGCAAACAATATTTTTGCAGAGGTTACTTCTAAGACATTTGCATAGTCATAAAATAAAGATAAAAGTCGTACCCGTTAGTGAAAAACAGATTGAATAACATGAAATACAATCTACTACCACCGTTAGACATAGTTAGCAACACAATTTGCATAACAGCTTTGGTCATGAGATATTTTCAGAGTTAGTTAACGACTTCAATTTGCAAACCAATCAAAATTGAGGTAGTTGTAAAACACAAAACCAACTCATTAAGAATCTGATAGAAACAACACAAAGGATTTGCTTCTTTAAGTCAAAACCAATCATCAGCCTATCTGCTACTACCGCAGTAGAAAAATACACTCTATCTTCTACTTAAACTTGCGACTGACTAAGCTACATACATAGTAAATGAAAAATTAAGAGTTGCATTTTATACAATAACCTATAAGCCATCCATAAGCAATGTTAATGTTAATGGCATTATTAATTATATTATACTTAACCACTTCTAACTTCAAAACTGAAAGTCATAAAGAAAAGCAAGTTTAATTTATCAAGTATTGATAATAAATTAAAAGCATATACCTACACACAATGTTTCAATGTTTGCATTGAAAATTAAAAATACAATCGAGTAAAGAAATGCCGGTGATATAATTTTTACGTTCATAAAGAACCCTACATAATGTACATAACAATACTGTTTATTATATATAAATTAAACAATGCTCCATACGACTGAATACATTAGCGAGTATCAAAACCAATACTATCTATTTCATTATACAAAGTAACCTAGGCACACTAGGCAGCCATGCTTTAATGGTGGAGAACTACAGGCAATTGTCATATTCATTCATGCTTTAACTTTTAATCCTTGTCATATATAAAGTCATCATCTTCATCGATTAATGACATAATAATATTATGTATATCACGAAAGACGCGTCATAATAATTTTAACACAAGCATTTTACAAAAGATAAATAAAAAAGTGCTTACCCTCCTCAAAAGCTCTGCTGTTGCGTCTCACTGTCTTACGTTTCGGGTTTGTACTTTTGCGTAATGTACTTGTACGATTGTCTTTGCTTTTACCAGGAGTATCCTTTGAGTACGCTGCTGGGTAGCGACCTTGGTTTCGGTCGGAGAGCGTGGAACGCTGATTTTGACTTTTCTTTCGTTGTATATCCTTCAACGCGTCTTGGAAAGCACTAGAGGATGTTCCTACCCCAGCCGTGTCATTACAACCCTCATCTCCATTAATCTCCCCCTCTTCCAATTCTGAGTCGTGATTGGACATCGTAATAAATTCTAAAATAGAATTAAATTGACAAATTAAATTATGTAACTGACAACAGCCGTTAAATACATGGGCTAATAATTTAAATGAGTACAGTATACGTAATATTTATTACCTTTCGCTTAAAATCAAGTAAAATATTAAAAAATCGAACACGATTATTAATCTCTATTTCTGAGCAGACTGGCGTTTCAATAATTCATCCGTTATGGCTGTCGAGATTCCATCACGTCCCCAACTTGTGGATTCCTACAAAAATCTAATCTTGAATAAAAATATAAAAATAGATACATTTCAGCATGTTATTAAATAAAGAAAATAAATTGTAATAGACAAACGTAGTTCTATAATGCAATCGGATGTTTTTTGATTGTTAACTGACGAGATTGGTCTTTCCCTCGATGTCGGATGAAGGTTAGCAAAATTGACTACAAGAGGATAGGCGATAAGTGGAAGAGGCGACAAGGCGAAGCGATAACCTCAACCTCAATATATAAATATAAATATCTAGAAACTACACCTATTATTAATTACCAACACCATTCACCTGTATAATTAACAGCAAACAAAAAATAAATAATGTAAGTTAAAAAAAAAGTAATAATAGAATCTCTTCCAGAACGAGATACAAAATATACAAACAACCAAATTCAAAATATAATCAATTGCATTGATATTAATATTTCTATCAGTCTTCACACTACTTTGTGATACTCAAACGATGCAACACTAAAAATGATACTGATTGATTCAGATCACTGATATTTGAACAAAATTAAAAGTTTAGTTAGTTAACTAATTTCAGAAACTACAAGAACTGTTGCGCCAACAACGTGCAGACGATAATATGGCTGATGCTGAACTCAACGCGACTAGCACTCAACTGACTCAACTCAAAACTACTCCACCACGAAGCATGCAGCAATCTGTACGATACGAATCACGAAATCCTGAGCAGGAAAGTGAGGCAAGACAACCACCGCAAGAAACACGTACCTAATAGAGCTGTAAACCTCAACCCCAACGCTGGGGTTTATCCGGGGTTGAGTTGAGGTTGAGCCCCGTGAGGTATGGGGTTGGGTTGGGGTCGGATTGAAGAAGTTAGTTTGGGGTCGGGGTTTTATAAGAAACCGTATTATATTAAAAATGCCATCATGAATTAAAAATAATACATAATACGTCAATTAAAATTCATGAAAAATATTACAATACAGAGAGAAATAATTTTAGTAGCATAAGTCTAAAGCATTTCTCATGTCAGCCACTCTGAGGGAAGATAAAAATAGCGAAACAAGAAGCGAACATAGCTAAATATGAAAATCATTAGTGTTTTGGTAGTCATTTTGAAATTCAGGGTTGGTTGGGGTTCATATTTTTTGGTTCATTTGGGGTTGGGGTTATGATATTTTGTCATTTTGAAATTCAGGGTTGGGTTGGGGAGAATTGTATAATAAATGGTGGGTGGGGTCGGGGTTCAAAAAAGTAGACCCAATTTACAGCTCTATTACCCAAGGCATATCAAGAGTGTAAAGAGTGCAAAGTAGCCTTGCAGATTACACGTACCACCGTACAGTACATAAAGATAAAAGCAATAGATCAGAGATAGGCGAGCTGGCGAGCACCGGGAGCCTCGCTGTGGCTGCTGCGGCTCAACCAGCCAAGTCCGCTCTTTCCGTCAGCTTCTCCCCGCGTACCCGAACCCGTCCTGCCTTCATCACTCTCGCTCGCTTTTTACTCTCACTCTCCAGCTCCTTGCTGTACGTACTACCATGCACTCTTCCAGCTTCAGCACTATCAGCACCTATAAATCCCTATAAATCACCTATAAATACCTTCCTTTCCCTTTTACTGTTGGAAATTGTATTGACGGGTCTTTTGCAGATTGTAGCAAAAGGTCCTTCCAGAGGTCCTTCAAGTCTTCACTCACAATCAGACCGTCGGCCTAAATTATCTGCTACCAGAATCTAGCTTTGACCCGTTATATCTGCCAATTGTGGTAATTGGTGGTGGTTTTTATCTGATCATTTTTCTAATTTTTCGTAAATAATTATCATGTTAAAATATCCGGGGGACATTAGAAGACATTTAATGCATGTTTTCACTCGGTAATAATGTCGCTTATTAGGTGAATTCTGAACCGTGATGAAAACAGTAAATATTTCACCGCCGAGAGTGCCGACTTTTCTCTTTCCTAGTCTTTTCTAAAATAATATGCAATTTATAATTATAATAATAATTAACAAACTAACATGCAAGTTTGTAAAAAGCGTATGTATTTATAGTTTTACTTTCTTACACTACCCCAAAATTTTTAAACGTTCTCTTCTGGTTACACATTCACACTCAAAGGCGTACTAAGGATTTCTGTTTGGAGTGAGGGGGCACGACCTAATAAAGTAGCATTTGGCGGAGGGTACGACCTAATAAAGTAGCATTTGGGGGAGGGCACGACCTAATAAAGTAGCATTTGGGGGAGGGCACGACCTAATAAAGTAGCATTTGGGGGAGCACGTGCCCCCCTCTCGGTCCGCCCTTGTTCACACTTCTAAAAACTTCGAAAAAATCGGTGAAACACGTCAACTAGAGAAACCTTTCAGCTATCTTTTACAAAAAAGCACCCGTTTTGGTTGATGCGTAGTGCATAGGCCGCAAAATGAGTAGGTCAGATATTTTATCAGCTAATGTCGATTTAATGTATATGCAAACTTTCTATATACCCTATACTAGTACCTTACCATAACTTGAGCCAACGTCTCTCTTTTTCATCGATGCTGGAGAGGTATGAATGGGCGTATCTATAAATTTGTAATGGGGGGAGGCTTAAGCCGTCTGGGGTTTAGAAAGCCCAAAAAACGTCAAAATTTCGTGTATTTGTGTAAAATATTACCATTTTCCGGGTGACTAAATACAAACAAGCGACGACAAAAACTAGAACTATTGTGATTCAAAAAAAGACATTGAATTTTAACATATAAATAGATCTGATGCAAGCATTAATTCTCAATCACTTGAAGAAAATGAATAGTAAACACATTAGGAAATTGTGGTAACTTTTGGCAGTACATATGATAGAATTAAAGCCTCATATTTGAAATTATTCAAATATCTGTACGGATGAAAAGGAATTTTAACCACGGATTTTTTGCAGTGCAAGGTTAGCAAAAATTTGTGCAAGAATTGAATGTGACTGATTCTAATCTAACAAAATCACTCGTTGTATTGTATTGGATAAATTATAATAAAAGAAAATGCCATGAAGGAACTTATAATAGATATATATTTAAATTATTTGTGGATTTATTGTCACATATGTACCTTAAACCTTAGCACATTTTTAAATAAGACAGGTCATAAATATTGACTTAAAAAATGCTCAGCTAAGTATTAACTGTTGTCCCACATAGTCACATAATACAAATTGGTAATATTAATTATTGCTTCTATACTTTTTCATACGTCAATATCCTTTCGTTTTGCAATTTAAAAAGTAACTTTATATTGGTATTGGTTAAAATACACAACGTTAGCATGCGTAGTTTCATTTCTACTTACTACAGGATTTCACAAATGAGAAAATAATTGCTAGCTAATTTTTTTAGCGCGTCATTGCGGAGACGATTGAATATACGGAGTCTTTGTCACGAAAGTGAAAATACAATTGGGTATATGTTGTAGCAGACTCTTTTTTGTGTTTGATTTTCTATTTGTTGTAAATATATTAAGTTGAGTTGTATGTAATGTGATTACGCCATAACGCAATAACATTTAACGATCAATATCAATGTAACAGTACAACACTAACACATCCAAACTTAACGGACTCTTAGTATTACTTGATAAATTCATTTAAAAAAAGACACATTTCATGTTTTGATAATGACGAGTCATCACGGCAGTATGAAGAAATGGAGTGTTGCTCAATTATTTTTTGGTCTTGCTGGCTAATGCGTTTGAATCTTTCATAATTTCGGAAAATTTGGACGCAAAGTCTACATCTTGACTTTGAGAGGTATCTCCGAGCATTGACTGAAACTCACTCTAAACAAAAAAAGAAAAACAAATTCCTTTTTACCAACACATCTTAAAATGTGGACTAATTAATTCATTAACGATTTCTTTTAAATATAATGAATGACGCTTTGCGTTCAAAATGGTTTTCGTTACCTCACTGATGGCAGTGGTGCTTCGTATAGGCTCTAATGTTCCCAAGAGACTGCTTAAAGACAAATCTGCTGGCTAAAACATTAAAAATCAACATACAGGAAATATTTTAGATTCCGAGCAAAGAAAGTTACCAGTACTAGATAATTTGATTAGCAACAAAAATGCTAAATATCATTTATCACATAAATAGTAGTATTATTCGTAAAGAAGGGTAATTAAATTGAAAAAAATTGCAATTTTAATTATAAAAGAATGAGAATAAAAGAAAAATATTATTGATAATACTGAACCTCTGCCCACGGAGTATCCAAGAAAGACTGTATGTGTGATTGAAAAGGAGGACTATGAGACTGGCATGAAAGTGAACCAGAAGAATTCCTTTTTGGTGTATGAAGAAGACTTGCAGTTGCAGCCTTTTTAGCTTTCCTCATCGCTTCCAATTCGTAAAATTCAGATACGTCCTTATTCATCACTGATTTTGCCAAAACTAAATCCGAACCATTGTCTTGGTAGTCTGAAAGTGCACAATAAGAAATGACGCCAGCATTAATCAATGTTATGCGAATAGATACACAGAAGTTTAAAATTGTAATTAGCGAATAAACACGTTTAAAGAAAAAAAGTTTTATTTGGTTGAAAGAAACGTACCACCCATACTGAGATTACTGTTGATGGATTCGTCCATTCCCATGTCCAAGAAGCGGTCTGCCGAAAATTCATTTGCCTCAAGTTTGGTGGACTCGGGTAGGGAGATTTCCATGAATGAAGATAAACTGAGGTTGCTTTCCATATCGGCTGCCACATTTTCAGCATCCTTCTGTCGCACTTTGAGAAGATCGTCAAAAGAGCTAGAACTCCCCGATATTGACTTGGCATTGAGTATTTCATCACAAATATTTAGCTGACTCGTCGTTTCTTTAGACGTAGAGTTGACCGGAAAATTGCGAACTGAAGGCTTCACATCGTCAATCACATAATTTGAAGAATTTGGTTTTTGAGCGTTGATAAGTTTATGCGTGGATAATGCTGCTTGTGGTGGTTTCTTTTGTAAAGGAATGGTCGTAGTTGATACAGTTGAGAGTCCTTCAACTGAACAGGAAGACATAATTGGACTCATTTTAACTAGAGAATGCTGTGGACCGACAGTTGTAACACGACTAACATTTACGGTTGGGATACTACCTATTGAAGTCACGAGGACTTCCGATGGTACCGTTGAAATAGTCATCACTGGCGAACCTGTCAAATTCAATAATTAAACATTTTCATCAATATTCAAACCACCGGGTCAACGGTGCAAAAAGAAACTTCCACTTATAAATTGTATCGCATCAATATCTGAGAATTTATAGTTCTGAGACTGACGGTAAGATTTTTAACATAAACCATAGTGAGGCCACGTATCAACAATGTACCAGGATATATGCATGGATATGAATTTATGGTCTTACCGATAGGAATTAGTATTGATGATTCAGAAACACAGTTGGCTGTTATATTGAGCATTCCGGTCGACGTATTAATTTGACCAGGAGGAAGAGAAATCACCGGGGCAGGTCCCACAAATTTTGGTAATAAAGGAAGTTCACGGGGTATGACCATTCTTTTCCAATTGGGTTTCCTCCCCAATCGTCGATTTCCTTTGGGTAAATCTAAAAATGGTTTTGGAGGAGTTGTCTTTTGTTCAATGTGCTCTGACGAAGAACGAATTGGAATATTTCCAACAACAGCCGGTTTTCGAAAAGTAGGTTCTGTATTTTTCTCATCCCCTGGTTTCTTGGAAGATGTTGGAGAAGAAATGGAAGGGAGATCAGTCGTCGGGCTATTTATTACTTCGTTTGAAACAATTTCGACCCGACCACCATCGGAGCCACTGGTTTCTGCAGCTGCAGCAGCCGGTTTCTCTACAAGAGGAGATTGCAATACAAAACCGGGTTCGGGGTTTTTAGGTGGTGTTTCAACTTCTTCGTAATTTTCTGGAGTCAACTCTGAGGCAGTTGGTGGTTTAGATGTTGGAGTGGACGTGGTATTTGTTAAGGGGTGCATGGTAGCAGACGAGGAGGGGCTATCACAGGGTTGAGCTGTTTTGTTAGATTTATTGCTGGCAGCAGGAGCAGGAGAAAGAGAGACTTCTTTTGAGATCGGGCAGGGAAGTATATGTCGCACGACTTTTGTTGCAGAATGAAAACCAGTAACGGGAACTGCTTGCTGTGCGGGAAACACCGCAGTTGTCGTAGCAGGCTCCGCTGTCGTAGAAACCGTACTTGTATTTTTCGTTGAAGTCGCCACTACTAAATCACTTGTGGTCACTCGGCTTATTTTCAAATGGGGATTAGGAGCCAAAGTCCTGCTGGGAATGCTGAAAGTTGGACTTTGTACAGTTACATGTTGAGACACAATTGGAGAGATTCCGATTTCTTTGTAGCCGCAATTAGAGCAAGGGGATGAAACGGATGTTATCACTCCTGTTCCTCCTGTTTTCGTGCGAGCACTCTTCTTCTTTTTCAAACTAGTTGCCACGCCAATCAATTTATCCAACATTCGGTTTATACGACTTCGATCTTCAATTTCTTCTGGCTGATCCCAACTGTACTCAAAACACAACTTTTCGCATTTTCCCATCTGAAAGAAAATTTAAAATTTGATATTGGATCGCTTACAAATTTTACACATTGGTGAAGCCAAAATTAATATCAATTCTTGACCCTTCCTCTGTGCTTTTCCACCTTACACTGTTTCCGAATTGAATTATTCATTGCATTTGATTTACCATAAGATATAATTCACCGACTGTCATGACACCAGCTTCTGCAGCAGTCCATCCTCTCAATATGGTTTCGTCATCCCAAACATGAGCGAGCATGTCTTCCGCCTCGTTTCCTTTGCTTGAACACACAGAACAAACCTGAGCTAAATCATTGTTTTCTTGCAAATCGTCTTCTGTGTTAGGCTCTCCTTCATCGGTATCTCCTTGAGATTCTGAAATGCATTGTGCAATATCCATCGCTGTGTCTACTGTCAAAAAAGATTTTCTGGTCGTGAACATAGCCATGAGTTTTGTACATTCGTTCTCGTCCGTATTTTCTTCATCCGCAGGTGAGGCGTTAATACTACTTGACACTCTTGCAGAACTTCGACCTTCATCGTCTGAGCATGAGCAAGCATGTTTCCGGAAAAATTCGCCTTCGCCTTCAAATGTGCCTGGTTTTGTAGACACTACCTCAGGATTGTCCAAGTCACTAGCATCTGCTTCCGCTTGCGAATCATATGCCTCTGAACCATTCAGTAAACCGCTGGTCAGAAGTCCTCCATGAGTTCCACCAGATTCACCTAAACAATCTGATTGCTTTCTTCGTCTTTTCAGCTTTTTTGTACATAACTCAAGCTCTTCGTCAATTTCTTTGCTTAGAACGTTTTCTGTGTACGATCTCAAACTTATTTTGGCAGAACTGGTGTTTTCACTGAGTTTGAATATAGGAAGATTAATATCACTTTTATCTAACGGAAAAAAACGAAGACGAGGCACTGGTTTCCCCCCAAATGTGTACGCCATTTCTTGTTTCTGCAAACCATAAACAACCAACATGTAAATACACAATTTTGAAATCCATTACAGGAAATAAGGAGGTAGCAATTGTACAAGCAACTTAATTATCATCCAATAAATTACTAAATAGTATAACTTATTACTTTACAATTACAATGTACCAAAAATTGCTACGAATAATATAATAA
>JABASD010002894.1:0-23186 GCA_019776165.1 Pogonognathellus flavescens
GGTTCAGCGGGTTCAGTTGTAGCAAATCGTCTTTCTGAGGAACACACAGTTTTGCTCATTGAGGCGGGAGGCGAACCGTCTCCAATATTGGAGATCCCTGCCTTCTTTTTTCCAATGTTAGGGAACCCTCATATGGATTGGGGATTTAAAACAGTACCACAACAATATGGATTCTTATCCGCAACCAATCGACAAGGAAACTACACCAGAGGACTTGGGTTGGGTGGAACTAGTAATGTAAACGGCATGATATATCTACGAGGACATCCGAATGATTATGATGGATGGGCAAAAATAACCGGAGATTCAAGATGGTCCTGGGAAAATGTTTTACCCGCATTCAAAAACCTAGAAGATTATCATGGACAGTGGGAGAATTGTAAGAAATAATTTTGTTACTGCTGCAATGGAAAACATATTTTTCTTTTCTAATGTTTTGTCAAAATTTTCTCCTTTAATTTTTAATGCAGCTTGATGTTAGTTTAGTAATAAAAAAGGTGATTAGATACATTAAATATATACAGAATAAAAATTCAATTTTATAACAATTTTCAGCAATGTATCACTCGCAAGGTGGGGATATTAAAGTTTCTGCCAACAGTTACGCCCCACTTGCGGAAGACTTTGTTAAAGCCGGAATAGAAATGGGCTACGAGGAGGCAGATCTTAATGGCAGGTTTACTAATGGTATTATTAAATAACATATATGATAAATTGATATTGACATTAAATTGTGTTTAATTCTGGTTTCTAGGATTTATTACTTTTGTTAATTACAGGATTTTTGAAGGCACATTTCAGTCAACATGAAGGACGACGGTTTGGTGCTTATCAGGCATTTTTGGAGCCTGCCAGAAAGCGTAAAAATTTAACGATACATAAATTTGCCATGGCTCATAAGGTATTTACTGTAGTACAAAATACAGTAATGACCATTATACATATTAAATATACTAGCCAAAAAGTTACTTACTTGATTTATTTAAATTTTAAATTACTATTCGTAGATTTTGTTCAAGGATCCTGAAAACGTAGCTTACGGAATTGAGTACGAAAGACATGGTGTGCGAAGAGTAGCATTTGCTAATAAAGGTAATAAAATTTGATTCAATCACAATATAGAAATAATCTAAAATATCATTACTGTAAATGTTGCGTTAACAATGAAACCCGATATTCGTGGAGTTAAAAAATATTGGTTATTGCATTTATGAGTATGAATTAATGCTAAATGTTTTAATTAATTTTTCGCTAAGAAATTATAATTTCTGCCGGTGCTATAATGACCCCGCACTTACTTATGCACTCTGGAATCGGACCAAGATCTCATCTGGAAACCCATAATGTAATAATCCATTTAAAAAAGCTTAAAAAAATATCAGAGTTAGCTGTTTGCAAAGAGAAAAGTGCAAAACGTTGACGTAGCCTCCTAAAATTTTTAATTGTGAAACGTAACAAGCTTGAGGTTAAAAAACCGTGCGGATAAAGTATATCCAATAATTAATCATAATATATTACCTAAGTAGTAATTTATTCAGTCGATTCAATTCACACAATATGAACACAATTTATATTAACGCAAAGGTAAGTGATACACTACACTATGTTAAACAATAATCAAAATATTTTCTATTTTGTCGCTTTCAGATTTTTAAAATTTGTAGTCATAAGTGGACTTTTTAATGCAATTTGTTCGCTTATAAAATAAAAATAAATGGTGAACAAATACGGTTAAACATAATGCACATTTAACTATATTTTTTATTTCAGATTCCCGTGATTGTGGATTTACCGGTTGGCCAAAATCTACAGGTACACAAAACATTGTCTCACTACCAGATAGATGCAATTTTTCAATAATGCGTCCATTAAAATTAATTTTAAATTCAAAATTGAATAATGTTTACTGCAGGATCATATTGCCGGGATAATCGGACCGTTTTTAACAGACACGCCAAAAACATCTGAGGTTAATTTTGATGAATATCGTGTTAATGGGACAGGGCCTTTATCAACCTCCGGAATAAGCGCCAAAGCATATTTAGTTTCATTGAATAAAACTGAAGATTTAGATTGGCCCGATATGCAACTGACTCTGCTCGACCCTGTAAAAATTACCACTCAATTTGTTAAAGAAATTTCTCAGTTTACTAACATTCCCGAATCTACTTTATGGAAATATTATGGTCCGGCTGAAGGAAAGGATACATTTATAATTTCCGCTGTAGTAGCTAGACCCAAATCCCGTGGTGAAATTACACTTGCCAGTTCAGATCCAAACGACTATCCCCTTTTCAATCCCAATTATCTATCAGCACCAGAAGATATGAAATTACTAATTGAAGGTGAAATTGAAAAAAAAATTAATCTCTTACATTTTACAAAATTAAAACGACTGTTTTATTTCCTTTTTAATCGCAGGAGCACATCGTGTTGTAAATCTTGTTGAAAATACGACAGTGTTTCAAGCCATGAACGCCCATTTGCATCCTACTGTTTTTCCTGGATGCGAGAATTTGATTTATCGCAGTGACGAATACTGGGAATGTTATTACCGACGTTTCACTTTCCTATATCTACATGCTGCAGGATCAGCACCTATGGGGAACGAAGAATCCAAGAAGGCTGTTGTTGACACCGAATTGAGAGTTTTTGGAACCAAAGGACTTCGTGTCATTGATACTTCCATTATGCCTGCCATAAGTATGTCCAGTTGATTTGTATATGCAGCTTTATCATAAAAGTGGATTGTCGTTAATTCATATATTCTTCATATATTTTTCAACAGCTACAGGAAATACAAATGCCCCCGCAATGATGATTGGTAAGGTGTTTTGTAATTTTGCTCGCACTTTTTCTCTTGTTTAAAACGGTAACTATAAATACAAGCGAAATTTATTTTTCTTTATAGGAGAAATGGGTTCCAGTTTTATAAAGTCTTATTGGTCTTCGGGAAAGCCACATATGTGATCAGTTCAATGATTTATTTGGTTCATTTGTCGCACATTCATTTAGAGTGGGATTGAATCACATCGTGAGTGATGAGTTACATCTACAGATATTCATTTTGCAATGGCATGAAATGAATGTGTGATTTTTTTGGAAGCCGTAAACAATGGAAAGAACAACTGATAATAAGATAAATTAAAAACCTAAAATTTATTAACAGAACATTATTTCTGTTTAGTATGTATGGCAATAAAGAAATAAATAAATAATTGAAACTGAA
This sequence comes from Pogonognathellus flavescens, assembly GCA_019776165.1. NCBI lineage: Eukaryota > Metazoa > Arthropoda > Collembola > Entomobryomorpha > Tomoceridae > Pogonognathellus > Pogonognathellus flavescens. Next base: position 3,230 of record JABASD010002894.1, read on the forward strand.
TATGAAGTTGATAGTTCTCTGCGTGTCCTTCATGTGTATCGTTCTATGTCTGTCATCTAGCGAGTTTATAAAAAGTTTAATTATTAATTACATTTTATATCTACGAAAAAAATTTCTTCAGACCTATTTAATCAATATTAGAATTAATGAAGTTTGTTATAGTCACTCATTCGCTTTCTAATGACATTTTTTACGTGACATATGTTACGGGGAGCACTAATTTGCTTAAGTCCATAAGAAAAACTTTTAAATTAAAAAGGCTCATGAACTCGCGACGTGTGGAATTTTTCAATTGCGGGCGTATTGCGGATTTATTCTGTTTATATTTATCAGGTTCGGATTTTATTTAGCTCCGTCGGGTTTTCTGCGGGTGTGTATTAACTAGACGAACATTATTCGTCTAGGTATTAATCGTCAAATTGCAATTAGGTTTAATTGATGTAATAAAATATAATAATTCTATCGCATGTAGCTTATGTAGCAGGTATTAATATATATGACTTTTTGTAAATTGCACTTTTTTAATTATATATAGCTTCAAGTGAATAATTGATGCTTCCATTTGTTAATTGTCACACAACACATAATGTATCAATGGTACGTAGATTTTGTGAAGGCATTAAATCATTAATTTATTACGCATAAAATGCATAGTTTTGCCATTAAAGTTCAAGCTTGCGACTTTTTGTTTACTACCTGCCAAACACTTTAAAAATAGTACAACAGAAGGTCATTTATTGTACTAGCAACAATGATTACAGCACAACGACACAACGGCGTATCTAGGATTTTTGTTGGGGTAGCACAACAGCAAAAAAAATGGGTAATGTGCGACCTTCGGACGCAAATACTCCTTTTTTCGGAATTTGAAGGGGAGAACTTTCCCCCAGTATTCCTCTCTCGCTACGTCCTTGCAATGCAATATTATCGGTACAGCAATAGATGCGAACGCAATAAAAAGGTAAAAAAGAAATAAGATATTCACAATTTACATTTAATTGAATTCCTTGTATTAAGAAATAGTCTTTGATGTCTTTTGATTGAATTGAAGAGCATTTAGTTGTGTTGAAGAATATGATACGAACTATACACACTACAATAGTGCTGTGGGGTATAGATAACAATTCAGCATAAATTATGTTTCTTTTATCAATAAGATTTTATCGTGTTTGACCAACCGATTCAAATAAAACTTCACCATTTTTAAGCCATTAATTTGCTAAACTGACGCTAAAAGTTTGAGTGTAGAGCAAGGGCGTATCTACGTATGGGTTCACAAGGCTTGAGCCCCCTCCCCAGATTCCGAAAAAAGGAGTCGTTCGACAAGATGTTTTTTTTTGTTTTATGGGCTTTAAGTCTACCCAGATGACTCAACCCCTTACAAAATTCTAAATATTCCAAAGGTGGAGAGTTATAGAGGGAGATGCGCCTAAATACAAGGACGCGTTTCGGGAGGAGGAAGGATTTGTGAGGTGTTCTAGCACATCCCAAATACAGTCCAATAAACCTCACTCTAAATATTTTTGATGTAATCATGCACCAAAGAATATCGAAAGACCAGGTCATATGTAAGTGTAGAAATATAAAACTTGTTTAAAAAATTAATTAGCTCATATTATTATGAACTTGAACTTGACCCACTGAAAGCAATTACAGTCTAAACAAGTTGAGCCATTCTGTATTATTAAAATTAGGATAACTGTAGGGGGTAATAATTATCCATAAGCCCCCACTTATTTCAATCTTAGATACGCGCCTGACACGCAATGTTGTAGATGAGTCCAACAATAAATAAGTTAGTTGAACAAACAACAAAGAATTGCTTAATCTGATCGCAAATTCAATGAGACATTATAAATAATTTTTCTGTCAGTCAAGTTTTTCTTTAATCTTTCTTAACACAAAGCAATTGGCATTTACAACTTTGTAATACGTTATACGTTGTGTAATGCACAATAGGAAATAATTTTGTCTGTACAACTGAAGGGGCATGCGGTGTAACGGTGCGGTGTAGCAATTTCTAACAAAATGAATAAAACGTTTGCAGTTAATTAGCAGCTCTTGAGAATATTGTTTCAATATTTAATTCAGTGTAAATTAGAAAATAAGTTTTATATATCGTTAGTTTTAATAATAAATTTGAGCAATAATCATGACAACATTAGGCATCACTCAGATGTACGCAGCTGCGTTCAACCCTATTAATAATTTACAAACAGTATTCGCGTTTGTCCTCATGGGATCATTTTCTAATCTAGTTACTTTGTACCATAATTTCGACGTAGTAAGAGACCAGTATAAAGCAAGGTTCTACGACACACAAGACACCTTCGATTTTATTGTAGGCAAGTGTCAAATTTTTGTATTACCTTCCACTGATTTTATATTAAAATTTAATTTTAATACAGTCTCAAATTTTTGTACTATCAATGATTTTTGCCCTATAGTTATTTACAGTTAAAAAAACAATACTGATCTGATAAAATTATGTGGTTTACAGTTACAATTTCCTATTATTTAATTTTGATATAAAATAATATTTGAATTGCTATTTTCAAAACGAATCGTTTTAAAATACGTAGTACATTATAGAGAAAGAAAAAATAGTAATGAGTGATGGTTTGGTTTTATTTTTACAGTTGGTGCTGGTAAGCGGGTTATTAATTAAGGGTTACGCAAATAACTGTTTTTATTAAACTTTTTGTTACTGACGAAATTAGCTGGTCCTTTCAATTTTGTTAAAATTCAGGTTCAGCCGGTTCAGTTGTAGCAAATCGTCTTTCTGAGGATCATACAGTTTTGCTCATCGAGGCTGGAGGCGAACCGTCTCCAATATCGGAGATTCCTGCCTTCCTTTTTCCAATTATAGGGAACCCTCATGTAGATTGGGGATTTCAAACAGTACCACAACAACATGGATTCTTATCCACGACCAATCGACGAGGAAACTATGCCAGAGGACTTTGCTTGGGTGGAAGTAGTAGTATAAACGGTATGATATATCTTCGAGGACACCCTAATGATTATGACGGATGGGCAAAAATAACCGGAGATTCAAAATGGTCATGGGAAAATGTTTTACCCGCATTCAAAAAACAAGAAGATTATCATGGACAGTGGGAAAATTGTAAGAAATAATTTTGTTTCTGTTGTAATTTAAGATATTCAGTTACATGATTTTATCAAAAGTTTGTTCTTTGAAGGTAGTTGACGTTAGTTTTATAATAAATACTGGGAAAAGATTAATAAACTTATCAAATTTACACGCTGCAGAACAAAATTAATTTTATACTGATTTTTATGTCATCCTTTCAGCAAAGTATCACTCTCAAGGTGGTGATATTAAAATTTCTGCCACCAGATACGCCCCACTTGCGGAATACTTTATTAAAGCCGGTATAGAAATGGGCTACGAAGAGGCAGATCTTAATGGCAGGTTTACGAATGGTACTACTGATTAACACAATGATAAATTGACATTGATTTTGATAAATTGTATTCTATACTGGTGTTGAGTATTTATGATGTTTGAATTTTTGTTAATTCCAGCATTTATGAAGGCATATTTAAATCAAAATGAAGGACGACGGTTTGGGGCTTTCAAGGCATTTTTGGAGCCTGCCAGAAAGCGTAAAAACTTAACGATACACAAATTTGCCAGGGCTCATAAGGTATAGTTTATTGTCGTACAATACTTTATACATTGCAGTTTCAATGAATAATACTCAGCGATTTTACTTTTAATTACTTTTATTTAATTCATTATTCGTTTGGCAGGTTTTGTTCAAGAATGCGGAAAATTTGGCTTACGGAATTGAGTACGAAAGGCATGGTGTTCGAAGAGTAGCATTTGCCAATAAAGGTAATCAAATAAAAATATAATACCTATTCGTGGTGGTAACGATACCTATTGGAGAAGGCAAAATGTATTTGGTGTCGCATGCATGAGTGTAAATTAATGCTAAATGTTATAATTCATTTTTGGGAAGAAATTATAATTTCTGCCGGTTCTATAATGACGCCGCACTTACTGATGCACTCTGGAATCGGACCAAGATCTCATCTGGAATCCCATAATGTAATATACCATTTGAAAAAATTAATAAATATCGAAGTTAATGGTCTGCGAACCGACGAAACATTAAAATCGTCTCCTTAACTGGGCATTTATAAGGTTAAGATATGGCCGTGTTACCTTCCCAAATTACAATCCTAGTTACGACCATGCACATAGTGATAAAATTAAATAAGCACTACACGCAGTTGACAAATTTAACGTAGGCCAACAATTTGTTAAACAAATTTTCAATTTTGTTGCTTCCAAATTTGTTTAAATTGGTACCTGTAGAACGACTTCTTAATGCAAATAGTTGACTTGTAAAACAAAACCAAGCTGCAAACAAATACTGTTAAAAATTATGCAAAAACTGTAATTTTTATTTCAGATTCCCGTGATTGTGGATTTACCGGTTGGTCAAAATATACAGGTACATTAAAGATTGTCTTCAATTGCTACCAGTTTTTCAATTTGTCAATAAGACATTTATTACAAGAAATTAAAAATTGTTCATTCCAGGATCATGTTGGTGGAATAATCGGACCGTTTTTAATAGACAAGCCAAAAACATCTATGGCTGACCCTGGGGTTAATTCCGATGAGTATCGTGTTAATGGAACTGGGCCTTTATCATACTCAGGATTCAGCGCTGGTGCGTATTTAGTTTCATTGAATAAAACTGAAGAGTTAGATTGGCCCGATATGCAACTGACTTTGTTCGAACCTGGAACAATTACCAGTCACTTTGCTAAGGAAATTTCCAAAATTACAAACATTCCCGAAGCAACCTTGAAGAAATTTTATGGTCCGACTGAAGGAAAGGAAGCATTTTTAATTGCCGTTGTAATAGCTAAACCCAAATCCCGCGGTGAAATTACACTGGCCAGTTCAGACCCAAACGACAACCCCCTTATCAATCCGAATTATCTGTCAGCACCAGAAGATATGAAGTTGTTAATTGAAGGTGAAATTACAAGCAATTCAATCTTGTACATTTTTCAAAATTGTAACGACTGTTTTATTTCCTTTCTAATATCAGGAGCGCATCGTGCTGTAAATCTTGTTGAAAATACGACAGTGTTTCAAGCAATGAAGGCCCATTTGTATCCTGGTGCCTTCCCAGGTTGCGGAAATTGGAAGTTTCGCAGTGACGAATACTGGGAATGTTTTTATCAACGTTTCACTTTTCCAGTTATACATTTAGCTGGATCATCGCCAATGGGCGACGAAGAATCCAAGGAGGCTGTGGTTGACAGCGAATTGCGAGTTTTTGGAACGAAAGGACTTCGTGTCATTGATGCTTCAATTATGCCTACCATTTGTATGTCCAGTTGATTTGTATACGCAGCTTTACATTAAAAGTTGAATTTCGTTAATCTTTTATTTTTTTCAACAGCTTCAGGAAATACAAATGCCCCTACAATGATGATTGGTAAGATGTTTTGTAATTTGTATCTCACTTTTTCTCTTTTTGAAAACCACAATTACAAATAACAGAGAAATCACTTTTCTTTATAGGAGAAATGGGGTCCAGTTTTATAAAGTCTTATTGGTCTGTGGGAAAAGCACATCTGCAATAATTCAATCATTTATTTGGTTCATTTTTTGCATATTCATACTATAGACCGAGAATGAATCTCTGAATTACATCGTGCTCATGCTCAAAAGAAGTTGTAATTATAATTTTTTTACATTTTTATAAAAGCACCAAATGATAAATGTTGTTTAAGCGTAAATAAATAGCAATTTTTTCTGGCATTTAATAAAATTTATTTGTTATTTAAAGGCAATTAGATGAATACTGCATAATATTGTGTCTATAAAAGATTTATCAGTTAATTATAACAATGCCTATGATCTTTACGAATTGTTCACAACCTGATTAAAACCAAACGAGTTAATAATAGCGATTAAATATTTCTTGTGCTTGTGAGACAGAAAAGGAAAAAAGAATTTACATTTAATTAATGGGGTAACGATATTTCAAAAAATAATGTCATAAGTTACATTATTCGATAAAGTATAATATAATGATTCTGTTACATGCAACTTACGAAAAAGTGGTTCGAAAAATACAGATATGACTGACAAAATGCACTAATTTATTTTTAATTGTATTTAGCTTCAAGTGTAGAAATCATGCCACTTTTTGTAAATTTTCATATACGCATATTTTGTGTAGGCATTAAATAATCAATGCGTAGTTTTGCCTTTAAAGTTGAACCGTTCAACGTATAACGATACCTATTTGACTTTTTTGTTGCCTGCCAAACACTTACTAAAGATGTATTAGAGAAGACTTGTACTAGTAACAATAATTGTTGCAGCACAATGCAATAACGGTGTACCAAGGATTTCAGTTTGTGGCCGTCACAACCCCAACAAACAAAAATGGGTAATTTACGGCCTTCTGACGCAAATAATTTTTTTCACAATTTGAAAGGGACAGAATGTTCTCCCCTCGCTACTTTCTTGCAATGCAATATTATCGTGAAAGCATCAGACGTGAACACAGTGAATAAAAAGTAAAAAATACGTAAGATATAAATTTACAATTTACATTTAATTGATTTTCTTGCATTAAGGAATAAGCTTTAATGTCTTGATTGAATTGAAAAGCATTTAGATGTGTTGAAGAATATTATGCACTGCAATACAATAGTAGGGTATAGATAACAATACAGCATAAATTATTCAGATTTTATCTGCTTGACCAACCAATCAGTAAAACTTTACCATTTTTAAGCCATTAACTTGTTAAGCTGACGCTAAAAGTTTGATTGTGTAGAGCTACAGAAGGACGTGCTAAAAATTAAAATGCGTATTTGGGGAGGAGGACGGATTTGTGAGAAGCAGTACCACGTCCCAAATAGTCGGAACTTAACACTATATATTTTTGAAATAATCACCAAAAATGCCATATTATCGTAGTACCCGGCGTCAAGCGAGAAAATATAAAATCTTGTCTAGAAAATGTCACAATGTTCTAAAATCATGGATTAATTCTGACTTATTTAAAATTAGCATAACTGTCAGTGGTAATGTATACTGTATATAAGCCCCCACTAGTTTGATTTTAGATACGCACCTGAACTGAAGATTAGCCCAAGAGTAAACCTGTGAATTGAACAAAGAATTGCTTAATCTTGTATTAAACATTGTGAACAATTTTTCCGTCGGTCAAGTTGATCTTTAATCTTTCCTAACACAAATTAACACAAATTGGCATTTACAACTTTGAAATGCGTTGTGTAGTGCACAATAGGAAATAATTTTGTCTGTACAACTGAAGGGACATGCGGTGTAGCAATTTCTAACAAAATGATTAAAACGTTTTCAGTTAACAATCAGCTCTTGAGAACATGGTTTCAATAATTAATTCAGTGTAAATTATAAAATTTAGGTTTGTCAAATTGTCGGTTTTTGTGCAATAATCATGACATCATTAGGCATCACGCAGATGTACGCAGCTGCGTTCAACCCTATTAATAATTTACAAACGTTATTCGCGTTTTTCCTCATGGGATCATTATCCAATCTCATTACTTTGTATCACAATTTCGACGTAGTGAGAGACCAGTATAAAGCAAGGTTCTACGACACGCAAGACACTTTCGATTTTATTATTGGCAAGTTGCAAAAAATATTGTACACATTGATTATACTTTAATTTAAAACAGTACATACTATATAGTTAGTTAAAATTAATTTTACCTACTGCTCGGATAAAATTGTGTGGTTTACAATTACAACTTTCAACATCTAATTGTTGATATATTGATATTGATAATCATTACATCTACTGTTACGAAAAAAAAAATTCTTAAATTTACAATAGAATTGTAGTTTATGTAGAAAGAAAGAATAATAATGAGTAATGGTTTGATTTATTTTTACAGTTGGAGCTGGTAAGCGGTTTACTCTAAAGGTTTAGAGCAGGGAACTTTTTTATTAAAATTATTTATTACATTACATATTACAGCTAATATATTATATTAGCTGGTTATTTTAACTTTTACTCTGTCAAAATTAAGGTTCAGCGGGTTCAGTTGTATCAAATCGTCTTTCTGAGGATCACACAGTTTTGCTCATTGAGGCTGGAGGCGAACCGTCTCCAATATTGGAGATCCCTTCCTTCTTTTTTGCAATGATGGGGCAACCTCATGTAGATTGGGGATTTCACACAGTACCACAACAAAATGGATTCTTATCCGCGACAAATCGACAAGGAAACTACTCCAGGGGACTAGGGTTGGGTGGAAGCAGTAGTACAAATGGCATCTTGTACTTACGAGGACATCCGAATGATTATGATGGATGGGCAAAAATAACCGGAGATTCAAGATGGTCTTGGGAAAATGTTTTACCCGCATTCAAAAAACAAGAAGATTATCATGGACAGTGGGAAAATTGTAAGAAATAATTTTGTTACTGCTGTAAAGGAAAACATATTTTTCTTTTCCAATATTTGGAAAAAATTTTCTTCTCTAATGTTTAAGGTAGCTTGATGTTAGTTTAGTAATAAAAAAGGTGATTAGATTCATTAAATTTATAATGCAATAAAAAATCCATTTTATAACAATTTTTATTGTATTCAGCGAAGTATCACTCGCAAGGTGGGGATATTAAAATTTCTGCCACCAGTTACGCCCCACTTGCGGAAGACTTTGTTAAAGCCGGTATAGAAATGGGCTACGAAGAGGCAGATCTTAATGGCAGGTTTACTAATGGTAATAGTAATAGTCAAAAACACAATGATAAATTGACATTAAAAAATAAAATGTGTTCTATAATGGTGTTGAGTATTTATGATGTTTGAATTTCAGCATTTATGAAGGCACATTTCAATCAAAATGAAGGACGACGGTTTGGTACTCTAAAAGCGTTTTTGGAACCTGCCAGAAACCGTAAAAATTTAACGATACATAAATTTGCCAGGGCTCATAAGGTATAATTTATTGTTACACAATACTTTGAGCGTTGTTTCAATGAACATCATACTAATTATTTAAACTGACTAAAAAATGATTAAAAATGATTTGATTACTTTACTTTGATTATTATTCGTAGATTTTGTTCAAGGATCCTGACAACTTGGCTTACGGAATTGAATACGAAAGACATGGCGTGCAACGCGTAGCATTTGCCAATAAAGGTTTGCATTATTTCAATAATCTAAAATATAATTCCTGCAACTGTTACGCGTATATTAAAATTGCCTATTCGTAGAGGAAAAATTTATTTGGTTATTGCATTCAACTAAAAATGGTAAATGTTGTAATTGGTTTTTTGTGAAGAAATTATAATTTCTGCTGGTGCTGTAATGACCCCACACTTACTGATGCACTCTGGAATCGGACCAAAATCTCATCTGGAAACCCATAATGTATTAAACAATTTGCATAATATGTTAAAAAACATCGGAGTTAGTTGTTTGTAAACGGACAAAATGATCAAACATTAAAATAGAAACCTACTCTTGCGAATTGTTAAACGTAAAAAAGCATGTTAAACAACAACGTAAAGTATATCCATTATAGTTAATAATAAATTATTCGGTTGATGTTCAATATTAATAGAATTTGTATTAACATTTTTAAAAGGTACCTAAATTGGTGGACCTGGATAATTAAATTATCTAAATTAAGAATTTGTAATGCACTACACGCAGTTAACAGCGAACTGATTATTAGTACGTGTGACAACAATATGTTAAACAATAATGGAAACATTTTCTCTTTAGTTTCCTTCCGATTTTTTTAATTGGACAGTCAATCTGGATTTTTTAATGCAATTATTAAGTAGCTTTAGTTTATAAAATGAAAAATGAAGCGGGCTAAAAAATTCGGTTAAAGGTATAAAAAAACATTTTATTTCAGATTCCCGTGATTGTGGATTTACCGGTTGGCCAAAATGCACAGGTGCATAAAAATTGTCTTTAATTGTGTAATGAAATTATAAATGAAATGAAATTTTCAATAAGATGTGTATTAAATAAAACAAATTTTAATTTCAAAATTAAAAAATGTTTATTCCAGGATCATGTTGGTGGATTAATCGGACCATTTATCATAGAACAGCCAAAAACTTCTATTGCTGATCCTGGGGTTAATTTCGATGAATATCGTGTTAATGGAACAGGGCCTTTGTCAACCCCAGGAGCAACCGCTAATGCGTATTTAGTTTCATTGAATAAAACTGAAGAGTTAGATTGGCCCGATGTGCAACTGACTTTGTTCGAACCTGGAAAAATTACCAAACAATTCGTTAAGGGAATTTCCATGCTTACGAGCATTCCCGAATCTACGTTGAAGAAATTTTATGGTCCGACTGAAGGAAAGGAAGCATTTGCAATTTTCGTTTTAGCAGCTAGACCCAAATCCCGTGGTGAAATCACACTGGCCAGCTCAGACCCAAACGACTATCCCCTTATCAATCCGAAGTATCTTTCAGCACCAGAAGACATGAAGTTATTAATTGAAGGTGAAACTACAGATTTTTTTCCAAGGACATACAAAATTATAACGACTGTTTTATTTGCTTTTTAATTGCAGGAGCACATCGTGCTGTAAATCTTGTTGAAAATACGACAGTGTTTCAAGCAATGAAGGCACACCTTTCCCCAGTTGCCTTTCCAGGGTGTGGAAATTGGAAGTTTCGCAGTGAACGAATACTGGGAATGTTATTATCAACGTTTCACATTACTAGGACTACATTTAGCAGGATCATCTCCAATGGGCGATGAAGAATCCAAGGAGGCTGTTGTTGACAGCGAATTGCGAGTTTTTGGAACGAAGGGACTTCGTGTCATTGATGCTTCAATTATGCCCACCATTTGTATGTACAATTGAAGAAATTATTGCAACTTATCATTTCACTTTTTAATAAAAGTTATTTTTAATTGTCATTAATTCGTGTATTTTTTGTATATTTTACAACAGCTACAGGAAATACAAATGCCCCCACAATGATGATCGGTAAGGTGTTTTGCCATTTGTTTTTTACTTTTATTCGTTTTTAAAACGGAAATTATAAAAACAAACGAAATTTATCTTTCTTTATAGGAGAAATGGGGTCCAGTTTTATAAAGTCCTATTGGTCTTCGGGAAAAATACATCCGCAATAAGTTCCATGGTTTATTTATTTCATTTTTCGGACAATCAGGCACTGCGAGAAGGAACCTCTGAATCAGATCTTGCTCATGCTCCAAAGAAGTTAAAGTTATAATTTTATTACTGATTGTGGGCCAAAAACTGAGTGTGTCAATAAAGTAATTAAAAAATGACTATTCCAAAATAAGTATGAAGAAAATGGGATGCATTACAGGGATTCATTTTTCAGGATCATGAATGTGTGAGTTTTTTAGAAGCCACATATATTAAAATGGTTCCAAATTAGATTTCGCAAGTATTTGATAACAAGATTAAGATTAATTTACAACTTCTTATTAAAACATTATTTCTACATTTTTATTAACTATGTGTGACATTGTTGAATGGATTCTCAAATTTCTAGATACGCACCCCAACTACCCCACCGATATCACGGCTTACTTGAAACCCACTAACCATCCTACACTAAATTGATATTATTTTTAGACATTGCAATATACTATATTTTATACGGAATTACAATGAATGAATTACCACGTACATAAATAGTTCATGAAATTCTTCAAACTTTGGTATGTGAGATGTTAAAAACTATAAAGCAATATTAGGAACTATAAATTATGCAATGCATTTTTGTGCTAATATAGAATTACGGTATTATAAATCAAAGCTATCCGACTGACACAAGCAAATCAATTGTATTATCTAGTGCAATCCTCATGAAGGTAACTGTCGTTCCGTGTTTCAATTTGAAAAATGCACCAATATTGATTGTCATTGGTCGGCAACTATTGGCGAATTTCCCCACAGATTTAACCTTAGACATTTTCTACATCTGCACCAATCTTACTGATTTTGTATGCAAGTTTGAAGCTTGTGGAATCAACAACCCAACCACGCTAACAGAAATAATGACGAAGGCCGGCAGAATGAAATAGGTGGGCATACTTACAATCCCAAACAATTTCACAGTGCCGAAAAAGCTGAGGACTATCAGCAACTGCCCTGTGATTATTAATGCAGGAGCCACCAAAAGCGCATGTCGAGTTACCTCTTGAGCTAAGAGTGACAACATTCGGTATGTCACTCTTACGCGTTTATCGTGTATTTCCAGTTGTTCCAAAACCGAGACCCAGAATTGACAAACTTGGAGAAATATTATTGCAATCATGAAATAAAATAAAATTGGAGAGAGCAGTTGAATTGCTACCAGTACAATCCACAAAGCTACAACCAGTCGAAAAGGAAGGTAGTCTCCGTACGAAGTTGGCAATCCCAAACTTTCTGCCATGAATTTTCGTAATGTAAATCCATGCGCATTCAAGGGTTGGAGAGCAATGGCCAAACCGAATAGAAAACCAACGACCATAGATCCAGCAATAAGTAGAGAGATTCCCAAACCAACAATCCCGTAGAATTTACTTGGTTTAATTCTCTGTCGCTCCTTCTTGAATATTTCTATTTTTCATGGAAATATAAAAATGTGACACCTTTTTTTCAATTAAAATTAAATTTATTTAATGTATTTATTACCCTCCAGACAGGTGTCAATTTGCAGGCCGATGTTGCTAAGATTGGATGGGTCATCGGTGTCTCTCAAGATGGACACCGTGCACGTCAATCCCAGACTCAAGGCTATGATACCTAATATCTGTGGAACGAATTTCCCAATTTCCAAAATTGACGAAGAAACGCTGATCAATTTGCTGAGAAAATAGATCAGACACAGAATGGTGAACAATAGGTTCCCCAATCCCATGATGAACATAACCCGCTTCCACTTTTTTGGTGTTGTAGATAATATGACTGGAACATGATTTGCCTTCTTGTAAAATTGAAAGTCGTAAGGGGAAAATCCAGTTTTACAATAAACCGCTGAGTACAGTTTTACGGCCCATATCATGTATTTGTGGAGCATGATAACTCCTCTTATATTGGATTCGCTTCAATATTTTACTAAAAGAAAATAAGTTTAGAGCTGCAAATTATCCTTTTTGATTTTCTAATTTTGAAACTTTGCAGATAAGCTTTGTTTTTCTATTATACTTACCTAATGTCAATACGTTTTTGAGAATTCGTTTTTGTAGACACATGCACTAATCGTACCCTTCGAAATGAAGGAAGTCGAAAGATTCTCAAACCCCCATCCAGGGTTTGCCACGCAAAGAATGTATCTGATAATTTACCTTTTTTGGATGGAATTTGAAATGCATAACGATTAGGATGGACAAGGACTAGCCATGCTTAACAAGTGCTGTTGTAAAATGAATGATGAAACATGTTTTACTGCTTGATTTTATAAGGCATAAATCGACTTCCACATTATCATGTACTAATGCTATTGTCTTCGTCCTCAGTTCTTGATTAAGGTCAAAAGTGCTTATCTTTACATGTAACTTTGAATTGAATTTATTTAATATTCTCGGCGAGTCATCGGCCCATAGAATATGACAAGTTTCCAACATGACATATACTATAATATTTTTGAACATAGTATATAGGCAATAAAGAACAGGTAGGTATTGGACTGGTTACCAACTAAAAACATTCAAGTAAACATATCCTATAGTATGTTGCTGAGTATAATTATACAAGAAGAAGGCAAAGATGAGTAGGTTTTTGTGTGGGAACAAGTACCGCAAACGTTCTTATATTTATCAATAATAGATTTGAATTATATTGGTAGTAGTGAAAGGAAGGTATTCGACTCTATATTCATTCACAACATAAACGCTTTGTAGCAAAAGTTTAGGGTATAAATTCATATTTATTTATGAATGAGTGTTTACTAAAGATGTAAATAGTAGATAAGTACTTATCGACGTGCCGAGGGGCTAGGATAAAATTTGCGGAAAAGGCGGTCAAAGGCAGTTACCCTGGTTAATGTCTTTTGCAGTTGTCCCCCCCTGAAAGTCACTTTTGTGTTGGTTTTATAAAGAAGGCATCAAATCTTTAACAGAAAGAATCAATGAAATGCAAAAGTGTGCATAATATTATGATAAACGCTAACAAACGTTCACATTCGCTACGTTCACATTCACAACATATTGCGAAAAAGTCGAGTAAAATTTAAATAAAATGAATCACAAATCAATAAATTTGACGCGAAATATTTTGATATCTTTGAGACAATACTGTAATATTGACAGGAGTGCCGTGCTCTCCTGTCTTTCTGCTTGATTGGGACAACATTAAAACATTCAGTACATACAATAGCCTACCTGGCCTATCAAAAGTTTATGTGTGAGAGACATGATCTAATAAAGTGACTAATGATTTCCTATTAAATAAGGGCACAGACTTTGGGTGGGATTCTTGGTGGCAAGCTAATGGTGACAAATGTTGAGTTAGGCACATTTTAAAGGCTAATTTTATAAGGAGCATGTTATTAAAAAAAATATTTTGAAACATGAATACACTGCAAAATACACGCAGTAAAAGAGAAGCTCTCGAAAAACGATTTTTCCACTACTACTACTAGCTACCTTCGTATTGCATTGTATTGTATAAGCTTTATTGTCATACTAGTCAACCGAAGCTGATCTCCCCTAATAGACATATCATAGACCTTGCTAATTTTTATTCATTACCTCTTGATTCCTTGAAGATTTTTTGGTTGTCTACAATAAATACTGTATCTTCTTTTACATAACACCGAAAATCTCTCAATCGGTTGACACTGTGACGATTTGGCGCTTTTGGACTATTTTAGGACAAATTTTTTTTGGACAAAATATACGTAGTAAAATGAGACAAATCTCGTTACTGGTTTGTAATGGCCCATTAGAATCAATAATAAAATACATTATAGTCACTCATTCGCACTCAACATATATTACATGGATAAATAGGAGTAGTAAGGAATAATAGGATTTCTAATTTTAGTAACAGCGATATTTGTAATCAATAATTATTAAAAAAATTATTTATTCAATCAGATTTAGCAATAAATAGCTCACATTTTTCCTGTTCAAGTTCATTTCTGTATTAAGCTAATCCGCCCATGCCTTGTCGAATCTATTTCTATTTTATGGTCGACTGAATTATGATTTAATTCGTAAACTAAACAATGAATGTCAGTTTGACATTTCAAGTTTTAATAATTCGGCAGGATAAGCAGATAAAATCTGACTAATAAAATTAACACTAGTAAAGTAGCGTAGTATTTAGTAATCATTATAACTGTTAATAACATACGTAGGTAATGACATTAATATGCGTAGGTACTATAGGTACCGTCTTATTTTTTCACGTTGCGTTGTGTTTAATGCATCTTCAACGCGTCGAACACGCTGCAATGATAACAGTGCACTGTACTGTAATCATTGTTGCGTAAATTAATTTTTACTAATTACTATCACTTATGCTTTTGTTTTTTAATGATTTCTTCATCCTGCTAATTGTAATTAAAGATATACATAGATATCATACATAGACATAGATATACATATTCAATGAAGAAATACACATTAATGAGCAGATTTATTGTGATTTATTGTTCCATTGGTAGGGTAAGTTCGCAGATGGGGTCAATCGGCCAACTCATCCATGACCTTTGCCTGTTTAAACTATAGTTGTTTTAATACAGCATCAACCACACTGCTATACAGATATATCAATTCTTCTTAGGTTTGAAAGTGTGGATGTCATAGTCATAGTTGGTCTACAGTTTCATAATTCAGATCACAAATATCAATGTTCACTTCGCTACTTGATTACACGTGGATTTGAAGTTTATTATAGTATATATTCAAATTCATTCCTTGTGTTTAGGAATGGGTGGGCGTTGTCTTAATTAAATTAAAAATAATTTAATTGTGTTGAAGAATATTACACACTATACACTGCAATAATACGGTATAGATAATAATGCAACATAAATAAATTATGTTTGTCTTATTATTCAGATTTTATCTGCTTAACCAACTAATTAATAAAAGTTTTCCATTTTTAAGTTTTTCCATTAATGCATTACGTTGCAAACTAACGCTGAATGTTTGATTGTAGAACTATAGACGAAGATGCGGTAATATTTAAGGACGTATTTATAGGGAGGAGGAAGAATTTGAGATGTTGTAGAACGTTCAAATGGTCCAAACCTTACAGTACACCTTGTAAGTGAGAATAAATTATATCCATAGGCCAAGCCCCCAATTGGTTTGAATCTTAGATACGCGTCTTAAACAAAATGTCATATACTAACCCAAGAGTTAATTAATTATGCTTGGAACAAAGAATTCCTTAATCTGATCAAATATTCCATTAAGCATTGTTAATAATTATTCTGATGGTTAAGTTTATCTGCAATCTTAACAAGAAACAAGGTGCCTATTCCTGTTTAATGCGTATTTTTCTATAGGAAATAGTTTTATCTGTACTACTGACGAGAAATATTTGAACGTGGTATAACAATTCCAAACAAAATGAGGAAAACATTGTCAGTTCATTCTCAGCTCTTTAGAATATTGTTTCAATAATTCATTGAGTGTAAATTAGAAAATTTTGTTTTGTTAAATCGTTGGTTTTGGTGCAATAATCATGACAACATTAGGAATCACTCAGATGTACGCAGCGGCGTTCAACCCGCTTAATAATTTACAAACGTTATTCGCGTTTGTCCTCATGGGATCATTATCCAATCTAGTTACTTTGTACCATAATTTTGACGTAGTTAGAGACCAGTATATAGCAAGGTTCTACGACACACAAGACACCTTCGATTTTATTGTAGGCAAGTTTCAAAATATGATATTACCTGTACACGTTGATTGATATTATTATTTAATTTTTAATTCAGTACGTGTATTGCACCATGATTATTTAAGGTTATCAAACCTGCTAAAATAATATGGTTTAGAGCAACGACTTTCTACTATCTAATTTTTGATATAAAATACATTACAGATATTTGAAAAAGAATATTTTTAACTTTTTTATAAAATTATGGAGAAAGGAAAAAATAATAATAAATAATTGTTCTGTTTAATTTTTACAGTTGGCGCCGGTAAGCGGTTTACTCTAAAGGTTTAGAAGAGGAAATTATTTCATTAAATTTTTTACTTCAAACATTTTACTGAACATTTAAATTTTGTTAAACTTCAGGTTCTGCCGGTTCAGTTGTAGCAAATCGTCTTTCTGAGGATCACACAGTTTTGCTCCTTGAGGCGGGAGGCGAGCCGTCTCCAATATCGGAAATTCCATCCTTCTTTTTCCCAATGTTAGGGAACCCTCATGTAGATTGGGGATTTGAAACAGTACCGCAACAACATGGATTCTTATCCGCGACCAATCGACAAGGAAACTACGCCAGAGGACTTGGCTTGGGTGGAAGTAGTGGTATAAACGGTATGGTATATCTACGAGGACATCCGAATGATTATGATGGATGGGCAAAAATAACAGGAGATTCAAGATGGTCCTGGGAAAATGTTTTACCTGCATTCAAAAAACAAGAAAACTATCATGGACAGTGGGAAAATTGTAAGAAATAATTTACTGGTTTTATATTTCTAGACGTGTGTGGGTGTTTTATATACATGGCCACCCTACTATTGTAAATAAGGCGGCAATACCTCCCAAACTAGAAGGGACACACGTCACATTAACAACATTGCATCAATTGCAGTATTAGTAATGCAATGTTATTGATGTGACGTGTGCTAGCTGGGTAGTCATTTTTTCCACTAAATCTTTAGACCCCAATAACTTTTGAAGGGGGAAATTGGGAGAAATTCTGTAAACGGGGTTTGATAGAAGGGGTTTTGGACTACAAGATCCATTTAAAACATTGGTGCGATATGGTGTCACAAAAATCCAATGTAAAATAGCGCTTGGATTAAATATCGTTCTGAACATAGACCTGACCATAGTATGTGGTAGGGAATAGAACACAGAATCTATCCACTAATTAATCCACGCAGTCCGGCTTATTTCAAGACATAGTTTTCATTTACATATTTTATAAAGAGTAGATTCTTTAAAATTTAAGGTTAGTTAATGTTAATAATAATAATGTTAGTAAAAGATTAATAAATTCACCCGATTAATACTGCAATACAAATTCAATTTTACAATACGTATTATGGCCTCTTTCCAGCGAAGTATCACTCTCAAGGTGGTGATATTAAAATTTCTGCCACCAGTTACGCCCCACTTGCGGAAGACTTTGTTAAAGCCGGCATAGAAATGGGCTACGAAGAGGCAGATCTTAATGGCTGGTTTACTAATGGTAATAATCAATAACACGATAAATTGATATTGAAATTAAATAACATGTGTTCAATATTTTTTCGAGCATTTACCATTTTTGAATTTTTGTTTATAATTACAGCATTTATGAAGGCACATTTCAGTCAACATGAAGGACGACGGTTTGGAACTCTAAAGGCCTTTTTGGAGCCTGCCAGGAAGCGTAAAAATTTAACGATACATAAATATGCCAGGGCTCATAAGGTATATATTGTCGAATTGTCGCACAATATTTATTCTTTTTATTGTCTTAGAATACCTTAGGCATTGTTCCAATGAATATCATACTCTGGGATTTTAATAAATTTCACTATAACAAAAAATACTTACTTGTATTTAATTCACTATTCGTAGATTTTGTTCAAGGATTCCGACAACTTGGCCTACGGAATTGAGTACGAACGACATGGTGTGCGAAGAGTGGCATTTGCAAATAAAGGTAATCAAATCAAAATATTGTTAGCAATATTCCAATAATCTAAAATATAATTTGTGTAAATATTGCATGTATAAGGAAACTATACCTATTCGTGAAAGCAAAATGTATTGGGTATTGCATGCATGAGAATAAATTAATGCTAAATGTTTTTGTAAAGAAATTATAATTTCTGCCGGTGCTGTAATGACCCCGCATTTACTGATGCACTCTGGAATCGGACCAAGAGCTCATCTGGAAACGCATAATGTAATAAACCATTTGAAAAAGATTAAAAAATATCAGAATTGTTTGTTTGCAAATATACAAAAGGATGAAATTATAAAGTGATAACCTACACTGGCGAATTTTAAAAGTTACAATTATCAGTTAGTAATAATTATAATTATAATTACAATTATTTTATGCTTTACTGTAAAACATAAAATAATTCAGGTTGAAAAGCAGTGCGGTTATATAAGTATAAGTATATCCGATAATTAATCATAGATGATCATCTTACAAATTATTCAGATGATACAATTAGCACAATTTTAATATATTTTATATTAAAGCATAGGTAAATTTTTGCACATAGTCAAGGGCGTATCTAGGAGAAGAAGGTTCCCTGAGTGCCCGTGACTCCCCCAAATTTTTGGACCTTACCCTAGATATTTTTTTAGTTTTCGAAAAATAAGTCAAAATTATAAAATTGAATAGACAATTATTTTATTAACTCATTTTAGGACATATAGGAATAGTTAAGGTATCTAAATGAAGTAAACACTACTAGCAGTTGAGAGCTATTCTAACTAATAGATTCCCAAGCGAAGTTCTGAGTTCACCCAACCACACTGCGCATGTCAGAATGTCAGAACCAAGCTGCACGGCACATGCTATTTTGGCTCGGTAATACAAATTGTTATCGCAAGATTGTCAACTTGGGGGATATCCCCTACTTGGGGTAACTGCTCCTTTCCTGCGGTGCAGGCCGGTGTTGCTAGTATATAATAATTGCATCAATTCGAATACTCGAATTTGCCAATCGAGGCGCAGTGGCAAAAACAACGATTATTTTAAAATAAAGAAAAGGTATTATAAACGAAAATTATAAGAACTATTATT
>JABASD010002895.1:0-23180 GCA_019776165.1 Pogonognathellus flavescens
AGAGTTTAAGGTGATAACGACACATGCCTGTAAACTACTCTCTTGCGAAAGTAACAAAAGTTGTGTTTATTTCACTGAAAAAGCGCGTCTTCTTAATAAACATTTTTATTTTTAAAACGTGGATTAGGTTACTGTTTGATACTTTTAAAAGTAGGAAAATGTTTACTTTTAATTCTATAAATAAAATATTTCCTTTGGGTTTTCACTTTCGGTTTCACTTACCTAGATTTCTATTTGTGCTTATTTTTAGTTTGTTCGTAAAGTGTAAAAGTGGGGATTTCCAGAAGTTCCGCATTTACTGACTTTGACGAATGGCTCAGAGACTTGGAAGTTATAACATGGAATCCTAATCTTAAGGAAAGTCTGTCTTATTTATTATCATCCATGCACTTTCTTATTAAACACTTTCCGAACTATGTCCACTCTAACCCCATTTATCAATGACTATACAATCAAGTTATCAGTCATTGTTTTTTTACACACTTGACATAAATGCGCTGCAGCTGCATACATTTCTTATTTTAGTCGCACACACTCACAATCAGGCGCGTACCCAGGATTGACAGTTGGAGGTGTTCAGCAAGGAAAAATAAAATATAGCATTTCATTTTAACGTGAACTGCGACTTATGGTTTATTAAATGGGTGTGATTTTAATGCATAGTCTAAATAGGAAAATGAATGTGCCAATTAGGGAAAATTGTATTTTCATAGAGCAAAGTCTTTCAAAATGGCAAAATAAGTAAGTATAATGTATTCACAAAACTAGTATAAATAATAAATAATAAATAAATAATTAATATAACATCCACATCATATAAACTAACGCTACTTAGTTCTGTAAAAATAATGTGACTCTATGGGCTGAAGCCCTACGGAGAATAAAGATAATAAAATAAAATAAGATTAACAGGAAAAGGTAAATTAATTGCGTGTTCATCTAAAACGCATTTATTCATTATCAATTCTTATCTAGCCATTTTACTGGAAAATTGCTGTGATTTCCAATGTGTTTGTCAATTATTATCAAAAAACATGTTTGTCATACTTGTCACACAACAAGTTCAATTTTGACAAGGTGGAAATTATACTTGTTATTGTTGTTATATCTTATTGCACACGAAGCAGTTTCAAACGAAGAGTTTATTCGTTGTAAGGATTTAATTATTTCACGTGCAATTTAATTTAAGTACATTCAGATAAAGTTCTCAGTCAGGCTCAGGCACCACACAAGCCTTCCTATAATCAATTAACTGGTCAGAAAGGAACTTCCCTTCCACTACTCATACTACTCAACATTTTCTCGTTCTGGTGATAATTTTTAGATGTATACTGTATAATATTACTATGTACATCATTAGAATTTTCTCCATAAATAAGGTACGTGCAAACCGTGCAACAAACGAAGATGTGGCTACTGGCTAGCACTTGCACTGCTCATGTTCGTCTTGTTTGGTGTACATTGAAGGCTGCTAATTAAATCACTGTACGATTCCGTATCTAAAGGAGGGTTCAGGATCCCCGGCCACCCTCCCACCAAATTTTCCCAATTTACGTATTTTTGGAATTTATTTGTAAAAGAAGCTAAAAGATTTAAATTCACTTTCAAAAAATAGGCATCGTTTTAGTACTGTTAGTCTTTTGGTACATTGTAGCCTAAATATTGCAAAAAATAGTTTACATGCAGATATTATGAGGATTGATTAGTTTAGAATGAGTGTTGCGAGAGAATCCTAGATACGCGCCTGGCACGTTTGTTTTATTTATGTTACCCCTGTGGGTATGGATAATAATAAGAAACACGGAGATCAGCAGCATCCTGAATGAACAAATATGAAGATAAAGAATTTTCCCGATTCTATTCCTGGCTAATTTGAGTTTTAAATGAGTCTAACAATTAACATGAACATAATGACATGTTAGAAGCTTCTATGTAATCAGATACAGGGAGTATGAAATAATTCTGCTAATGAAGCTATGCATACACAGACACGCTTCATTTCAATCACTTCTATTATCGTGCTTCGCACGGGCTTACTCGCTTATTGACATTGAACTAAAATTGAAAGGTGAATCCTAGTCAAACTTAAAATTAATTCCTACTTTATTTATTTATTTATTCTAAACTCCTCTCACGTCAACAGAAATTATGTCGGTTCCAGAACTTCCAGAAGTGCATGAAAGTTTTACATAATTATAAAGCATTGCGCATTTGAAGAAATGTTAATCATTTTGCAATCATCATTTTTATTTTCATATTTTGTGATGTATTTTGCGACATTTGTATCATAAATTATGCAAACACGACGAGACTATTACAGGAACTACTTTCCTGGAAAAGGTGTGGGACGGACATTTTATTGTTATTGTTATTAGCGATATTGGCATTGATGAGCTTCTTGCTGAGGCCTTGCATTATTGGCTGTGATTAATTTTTGTTCTGGGTATAGAGGTTGATAAAATGAAGTTACGGTGAGTAAGAGTGGTTTCTGGATTTTTCCGCCCACAACAGGAGAATGCAATTTGAGTGCACATAATTAAACCTCCACTTGAGTGCTAACCAACTGACATCCACAGATCACGGCACATCACACCAGAAGAATCGTCACTATCCCAATCCCGAGTTCTTCACCAACCACCTACCTAACACCAAACACAATCAGTGTTGCTTCAACACTTCTCCCTTCTCGTCCTTCTCTTCAAACTCTCTCCAAACACCAAAATCTCATCTAGTCTTTGTTCTACGCAATTATTACATGCAACACATTTCAGCTACTTCGGCTATACAGTCATTAATTTCAAGTTTTGTCATTAAGTGCAACCGGTTCAACCGAAAATTAAATTAAAGAGATTGTTTTAATTACTAGGAGATTTTATTAGAGGTTTTCACAGTAAAACTTTTTTGCATAAAAATGACGGACAAGGCTTTTCGAAGGAGTTTGATCGAGGCAAGCGAGTGGACTGGGGAAATTGGGGACACGAACAAAGAAAAGCAACACAATAATTTTCGACAGGTATTTTTTAGTAAATCTTTGCATTTTTGTGAAAGAGAATATAAAGAGAGATTTGTAAAGAGTTGAAATAAAATAATATTGCAGATTATTGCAACAATTTCTGTGTGTTACCTGTGCATCTCATGTGGCAATTTCCTTGCCTTCACCTCAACCGCCATTCCTTCCATGAAAAATGACGAGACTTTATTTGCAGACATGGATGACCACGATATCTCATGGATAGGTAAATAGACTTCGTTCCACATTTACGAATAACCCCGTTTACTTTATAAATGTAAATACAAATCCGAACAGGTAAAAGTAAACAGCAAAAAATGTTACAGGTGGTTTAGGACCATTAGGAGCGATGGTTGGAGCCGTCTTCACCGTTTTTCCCATAGGACGCTTTGGGTCGCGTCGCACGATTGGATATTTTGCAGCGCCAGCAATGCTCCTTTCTTGGATTACAATTGCTCTCTCTCAATCCCTTTATACACTTTACCTTGGAAGATTCTTGGGTAACAATTTCATTTTAAATTCACTTTTCTAAAATAAAGGTTTCCAATTTATAATTAATTTATACCGAAGTTTTAAAATATTTTTCTATCTTGCAGGTGGTTTTGCCGCTGGAATCACAATTCCTTGTTCGCCCCTTTACGTAATCGACATTTCTAGTGTCGTTCGTAGAGGAAAACTGGGCATAATTCCTCAGGTATAAATAAATTCCCAATTTTGAAATATTTGGCACACACAAAAAAAAATAATGTAGAAATAACACAACATTTTTTTACTTTAGTTTTTGATGATTTTGGGAATACTTTTATCGTACACACTGGGAAGTTTTTTGGAGTGGCGTTCTTTGGCAATTGCCTGTACAATAATTGCAACTCCTTGTTTCTTGATTCTCTTGCCTTGTGCTCCTGACTCCCCCAAATGGCTCATTTCGCGTAAACAAAGTGACAAAGCTCATGAGGTTCTTGAACGACTTCAAGGACCAACGGAAGCTCTGGCTTCTTTTCAAAAAATTCTGGATAAAATGAGCAGAGAGCAAATATTTCGAGAAAGAAAAAGTCGTTTCACCTGTGGAATGTTCAAATCCTCCGCTATCGTTTTTGGAATCATGAGTTTTCAACAATTGTCTGGAATCAACGGAGTCACCTTCTACAGCGTTCACATTTTTCAACAATCCGCGGGTGTTTCTGTTTGGGGAGGACACATCCCCTCCATTATTTTAGCGGTGGTTCAGTGCATTGCGTCTTTTTCTTCCAGTCTCATCGTCGAGAGAGCCGGAAGAAAAATTTTGTTGTTAATTTCTGCGTCTCTGACGTCACTGGCTGCGGCCATTTTGGGGTTCTACTTTTTCTTCGGTTTGAGCGTTCAATTTCTTTTCTGGGTTCCACTGGCGGCCTTGATTTTATTTGTTTTCGCTTTCGCAATCGGGTTCGGACCGATCACCTGGATTCTTTGCGCCGAACTTCTTGCGGAAGAAACGAGACACGTTATTAATCCTCTGGCCATCGCCTACAATTGGTTTTGTGTTTTCATCGTCACTAAATCATTTCCGCTCCTCGTGATGGAAATTCAAATCTACGGAGTTTTCTTCCTCTACGCTTTCTTCGGAATTCTAGGCTTCGTTTTCATCGCGATTTTTGTTCCGGAGACGAAAGGAAAAAGTTTGGATGAAATCAGATCATACTTTGGCTACGAGGTGGAAATTGACAGTGACAATAACAGTGTTTGCAACGATAATGAGGCACACAGTATTCACAGCTCACAAATTGAATCAGAAGAAGTCCTCAAAAAATGCCTGGAGAAATGTTGACACATTCATTAATAATGCGCAATTAATGATTCAGTAAAAGTAAATCATTCCATCTCCAAGTGAAATCAAAGTACAAAAAATAATTTACAAGGGTCCATTTTTACTTGCTTTTATGCTTAATACACATTTCCAAATATTGATGTTTTATAATTTAATCAAACAATGAATAAAAATTAATTCTGCTGCGTTCGACAAACGAACACTGCTTTCATTTGCACGAAATTAATAATTATGTGCAATTTGCGAATTTTGCGACTCGTGAAGAATTTTGTGTAGAAATAAATATTTTTTTCTGAAGGTCATATCAAGCTATGCATTAGAATTTGACTTTAAATTGAAATGTTGATACATGGATGACGAAATAATTTTGTCTATTTCAATTGTTGCAATACCACACATAATCTAATTTTGTTGTATTTTCAGAAAATAAAATTTACTTCCTTCTTGTAATTTTTTATTTATTTCTTACTCACTATTTGTCATGCTTTGTAAAAGTCAGTTTGGTATTTGAGAATGAAAATAAGAAGTTTTAAATAATGTGTAACAATAATTATTTATTTCTTTACAATTACAAAATATAAGTTATGGTCTGTCACGTGAAAATCTTCCAGGTCTCCAATTCTTGTATAAACTGCAATTTGAATCTACATAATATTTCTCTATCATTAAAATACATTACCTCTTATAAGTATTTGGTAAATTACATACAAAAATAATAATTATTAATTATAATATTTTACGTAGCATAAAAACATCATTTAATTCCTACCAACTACAAACAAAATATTCTTTCTTTCTAAAACTGTCTAAAATTATTTTACAAAAAGTGGAGTAAACTGTAAAATATGGATGAAACTTAAACTCTTTTTCTATTTTGCATGTGTTATGGTAATTTAACTATATGAACAGAAAACTACGAACTGCTACTTTGCTGTTTGTTCATTTCCGCTGCTTTATTCGTTTCTCCAATAAAAGCCCCCGGAGGAAGTGGAGGATTCGTTGACAGCGGTTTAGTTGTGGGCGGCGCCCCTACAATCTGTTCACTTCTTCTGTTATTATTATTATTAACATTATTACTATTATTATTTAACTGCGTCTTTTGCTTTAATCTGGCTTGATTCGATTTGAAAGTGCTGCTGATTTTCTTCCTCTTCCATTTTCCTTTCGGACTCGTCGCGACTTTAATTGGATTTTGTTCGCTGTAGCTTCCATACGGTTCTTGATTTTCACGGTCATCATTAAAATTCAAATTGAGGTCGAAATTCCCCGACATAATTGCCGGAGCGGCCTGAGGCAAAAGATGAACATTATGATGCGGTTGCCCTTCCTCCCCATCCGGGTGATGATTAAGATCGTCGTTATGATTATTGTTAATGAGTTGCGGAGAATATCCCTCGGGGGAAAGATGGATGTTGTCGTTGTTGAAGTGTTGGTGATGACCTTCGGAGTCTGAGTTGACGACGAGGGCATTGTTGGCAGCGTTTGCATTTCTGATGACTTCTGCAGCGTCTGCGACGTCCAAGGCAGACGGGGAGTGGGAGGCGACGCCAACATCTGGAGCATCAGCAGATTTGACCATGACGTGGTTGGAGTACTCTGTGTTCGGATAAGGTCCGCTAAATCCATAACCTACATTCCACACACACAAATCACACGCTTCATGAAACACACACATCACAACTACAATGCACTTTGTGGCTGCCAAATGCAAAACCAAAGACCCATGGGAAGCTCCACAAAAAAATCCTCCTCTCCTGTCTCAGTCTCAACCATCCTCAACTTATTTTATCATAACTATAACTGTCTCTCTTAAGTGTCAGATACTTTAACAGGCTTTGTGTTCTGCTGAGTGCAATAAAGAGGAATTTATTTTATAAGGAAAATGTGATGATCGTGGTGGGATTGGAATGGGACTACGTGAATGAGTTGCAAGTGTCGCTGTGCTGTGCATAATAATTGGGAGTGCATTGTTCGTGGCAATTTGTACACGCACGGATCACACAGCGTTTCGCTTAAATAGACACAAGTGCAATGAGAAGAAAAAGAAGAAGAAGAAAAGACAAGCGACGAGAGTCGCTTGTCAAAAAACTGTTACTCTCTACACTTGCAATTGCAACAACAATGGCCATGTTCTATTCCTATCTGCTTCGTCGTCACTTTCACCATTCTCATTTTCAAATACAAAAATCACACGTTTAATGTCAAATTTATTACTAAGACTGAAAACACTGCTATTGCTATTCTACTCCATTTTCTACTGCTACAATTTCATGCGTATGCATTTCAGCCTTTAAATGTGTTTCTTCTTTTGAGGAAAATGACTTGACTAATTTACCTAACTACTTTTAAGACTACTGAAATGATTTTGGTGTTATTGGGTTAGATTTTGAGTTTTCGCATTTATTTTGCATTTTAGTCAGTTAGTAGTAAGTAGAATTGTAAATATTAACAGAGGAGGTTCCAAAAGTCGATTTGAAAAGAGAAGGCATGCACGTGAAGCAATTAAAGCTGTGGAATTTTGAGCAGTTTGAATGTTTTTCTTGTTAGAAAAACTAACCTTTATTTGTTTGTGCATATCCGGTGTGTCCATGCATTCCGTGTCCTGCAGTTGGAGCGTAGCTGGGACCAGTGTGTCCTCCGTAGCCTTCGGAGTGACTATTGCCTCCCCTATAGGCCCCGTGACCTCCCTTCTCGTTTTGTTGTCCGTACATATTTCCTCCGTCATACATATTGTGCCCATAGCCAGTCATTACGTAACCCTTCCCAGTGTGTCCAGGGCCTATGCATTTTTAAGTCACATTTAGTTTTTAAAACCGAAAGCTTTTTTGGTTGCTGTAAGCCTTGTGTCATTTTTGAAATAGTGCACGACCTGTGGAGTGTCCTCCAGTTTGCCCATACCCACCATGCCCAGTGCCCCCATGCCCGGTGCCCCCATGTCCAGTGCTTCCATGTCCAGTGCCCCCATGTCCATGCCCACCTCCAGTGCCACCATATCCTTCAGCGTGACCCTTCTCATGACCATGACCTCCTCCCACATGACCCTTTCCGTAGCCAACTTCATGATGACCCTTTCCATGGCCACCCTCGTGGCCTTTTCCATAGCCAGCTTCATGCCCTTTTCCATAGCCAGCTTCATGCCCTTTTCCATGTGCAGCTGCGTGTCCCTTCCCATAGCCTCCAGCATTGTGCCCGCCTCCGTGCCCTTTGCCATAAGCATCTCCGTGGCCTTTCCCATGCCCGCCAGAATGACCATGACCCTTCCCTTGTTATGAAATAAAATCAAGCAATGTGAAAATTCAAAGCGAAAAATTTCGTGCAGCAAACCCGAATTCAGCAAAAAAAGCTTAAGAATATTTACCTTTGCCGCCGTAATCCAATTGAACTCCAACTCCCACGGCGCCCTTGTGGTGTCCATGTCCATGACCGTGTCCTACTGCGTGACCATGTCCTCCTCCATGCCCATGTCCGCCTCCGTGTCCATGTCCACCTCCGTGCCCATGTCCGCCTCCGTGTCCATGTCCTCCGCCGCCGTGTCCGTACCCATGCCCTTGCGCATATCCTCCTTTATATCCGTGACCTCCTCCATGTCCACCATGGTAGCCTGCAGAAAATGATATTACTCATAATGTAAATGTTCTTTAACATTGCAATCGAATTTTATGTGGGGGAGTAATTTGTGATTACCTTTAGCAGGCTGTTTCTTGAAATAATGATGATACTCTAAACATCAAACATCAATTAACTCTTTTGGTACTTCTTCAAATATTTATACTTTCAGTCATATTTATTTTTAGGATTAATTATTATTATTAATTACAATCTATTTCATTTCTTATTAATTTCACTCTTGGGTTTGTACATTTATTTTTCGTGGTGTATATTTTTTAGTAAATTTTTCTCCACATTAATATAATTTGTAGAAGGAAAATAGAGAACAAATAATTTATAAGCAAATATTGACCAGTTACATAAATTAATCCCATACGACATGAATAATGTTCAAGTGATCCCATAAGAAATTATTATTGCTAACGGGGTAGGTACTTAATAGATGAAATTAATAATACTGCTGGCTAATAGTTAAAATAAAAATTGGACAAAAAATAAAAAGTCTGAGATTCATTATGATGTGCAGGAAAATTAGTTTAGTGGAAATTGCATGTGCTACTAACAGAAATAATTTTATTAATTTAAGTAGTAAAGAAAAGAAAGAAAATAATAACAATAATTCTTGCAGAAAAAACGTAATGCTTTTGTGGAGATTCCCGTTAGGGTGATTATTTTTCTTATTACAGCGTATCATCTAATGCACAATTCTGTAATCACGATAATAAATACAAAAAGCCCCACAAAGGAATGTTGTGCATTTCATGCCATGTGCAGTTTGTGTAGTAATTGAATGCAATGCATGTGTGCACTTCTGAAGTTACAAAATAGGAGAAATAAGAGCTGCAAATTGAAAAGAGTTATTGTTATTGTTAGAGTGAACATGGCATGCCTAATGGCAACATGTGTTCAGAACACGCGAAAAATGACAGATGGACGTCAATTGACCAAAGTAATATTCCTCCTGAGCTACTAACCACTAAAAGCACATTTCTTTCATTTCTGCTCTCAAAGAATAATAAAAGCAATTTAAATGCAGGTGCACCAGGAAAGTAGTTAAGCTTTTGACTCAATAAAAGACTGAAAGAAAATAATATTTCTACTAATGCCACAACTAACTTTTCATTTATACTGCACCAAAGAAAATAATATCAGACCTTTGCGTGTGATAGTGATAAGATAAATAATAATAAAAGAAGGTTTGAGTTACATTGGGAATAAAACGACATGTGGCGATTCATAATTATTTTTAAAAGCATTCTGACACTGATGTAACACTTACCTCATTTTTACGCTGCAATTATTTACAAAGCTATTTATAAATTTCTCAAACAAAATCTGTCTAAATATTTCATTTATCACTATTTATAACCCAAAACTCAAAACCCATTATTATTATTTAATTAGCTGTCAGGCGAAAAAAATCTTAAAACGCGTATTAATTATATTACCATGAATATTAGATTAGTTATTGAGCAGTACTTCTCTTTAGTATGTATTATTTAAATTTGAAAAATTGTGCATGTAATTTATAATCATTACCAACTCTTCGCTGACATGATAGACCAAATTCCACAAGTGCGACCGAGCAAATGACTAGAATCTGCAAGAAAATGTTATTTTTGTTCAAAATTAAATTAAAATAGTTAAAAAATCTAAAAATACAAATAAACAAAAAGTATGAAAACAAACATTACATAATAAAAATGTAGAAAACAATTTAACAAAAAAGAATAAATTTTAAATAAATAAATAATTAATTTCAGCGAAAATAATTTCAGGTAAATTGAAATAGCAAAAATGGATTTAAAGATCAAAGAATTTCCTGTACAAATTATGCAAAAATAATTTTCAAAGTTCATGGAAAATTAAAAATCTAGAATTCTGCACTTACAAATATCCGAGAGATCGACGAACTACTACTAAAACACATGACACTTTTTTCCATGATAAAATAAAATAAAATATTCAACAAATTTTTTGTTTACAGAAAACAAAAACGTGGCACTGAATAGAATTCCTGTTGCACTGGCTGGTTCTTGGTTGACGTTGAAAAAGACTTGTATGATTTGAGGGCAGAAAATGTCTGTCAGATTTATCCACACGGCATGACGAAGCTGTAAAAGATTTGATTTAGCGTTTGTGTGTTTTGGGAGGTGTGATCCAATTCAATTTGCAATTTTGGAAGCGCAGAGTGTGGCACACAGAGCGAAACAGGCTCAAATGTCACTTTCCACTTTGGCAAAGGGCAAAAAAGAAAAGAAGGTCTGAGATGGAAGGAAATAACAGAAGGACATTCGACGCGAGAGACTTGACTTGACTTGAGAGTTTAGTGGGACTCGTTAAAGTGTGATTAATTTGACATGACAATGACAAAGAGCACACTTTTCCCTGCCCCGTTAATAACTCCACAATTTATTCCTTATCTCTCTCCTTGCAATTGTTCTGGTTGTTCCTTCTTGCTTTCACATCATATTTGTGAAGATCAGAGATAAGCAGCCACAGCACACTTTGCTAATTGCAATTCTCTTTGTACTTTTAATATTTTCACACACACACAAAACCACCCCAGTCTCATTCACGACTCACAATTGTAGTGATGATTACTATACTACAACTTGTAAACCAGAAATGGGATTCATTAACAAACGGATCTTCCTCCGCCCCCGCACACTCCCTCTCCTTTTCTCACTACTGTCGCTTTTAGTCCAACTCTTTGATTTTCCTATCAATTTTTTTACACGTCCAATTATTAATTATTAAAATAATTATCCTTGTCTTCCTCTGTGCTAAATATTCTTCTTATTATTCACTTCAACTTGTAATTTGAGTAATAGTACACGTTAATTTTGTTGGAGGAAGATTGAGACTTGAGACTGATGAAGGAGCATTTATGTTTTCTTTTAAGATGATACTAAAAGGTTGTTGCAAGTGTAAAACAATAAAGTGGATGTACGAGCACTTAAGTTGAGACTGATGCACTTCCACATGTAAACTCGTCCTTTTATAGAAAATTCCTTTTCTTCTTCCTTTGCAATTTCATATGGCAATTCCTATATACATACTCATAGGCTCTATATATAACAATAAGCTAGGCTTCTTGAAACTCTGTGTAGGAATATAGGAGGAGATTTTGAGTTAGGAATTAGCTGAAGGTGTGTAGAACAAGGAGAAGTACAAGATTACAGAAGGCAGGTGCATTAAAGCACACAACTGTAATCTCAAGAGTCTCAAGCACTCTTCGTTGTTTACAGATGTAGTAGGAATATTACAGTATCAGTCATTCTCTGGTAATAATAGCCAGGCATTATTTATTATAATGTGCCAAGTTGTTGCTTCTATATAAGAAAAGCAACTGCATGCAAGACAAGGTACCTGTGAGTTAGAGCTGTTTAATGTAATCGCTAATGGGAAAATAAAAACACAGTCCTTGTCTGTACCAACACACTCAGCTTTTATAAAACAACACATTTTTACCTTTAAAATGGCACAAAGTCTCTTGCGAGTTGAGCTTCGTGTTCTTCTCAAGTCTGCAACACACACACATATTTACTAACAATGCGCTTTAATGTAACTTTGCTTTTTTAGCTATTTTATTTCTGTTATTATTATTACTTTGCCATTATTAAAGCTTATCATTATTAAATGTTATCATTATTATATTATGGCGAATTACTCCACATAAATTATTATGTTGTCTTATATTATCCAAAACTTTTACTACGAAACGTAAAAATAAATAGCTACAAAAATTATTTTCTAAATTATAAAAATGCATTTTCGTATTGTTTGATTTGAGTTGAGAGTCTGCGAGGTTATTCTGCTTGCAAACGAACTTTCTGTGTAAAAAGTATTTTTGGCTAAGAATTCTCTGAAATTTAATTTTCTGGCAATATTCCTAATTTAAGTCTTCTTTTATTTGTTTAGCTCATCTTGCTTTGTTTTCTGATAAAGTTCAATGCATTCCATAATTCCCCTCTTAGGTTCTTCGTTTCTAAACTTCATCATTTTCTTTTTATGCACACATATTAACATTATGGCTTTCAGTTGCAAAAAATTATTTACAAAAAATCTTAACTTGTCATAAAGGCTTTTATTAATTTCAGGTGTCATACAAGAACGAAAATAATTTATGAGTCTTCGACTAAGCTTATCGAAGGAGAAGAATAAATGGCAGAATAATTATTTTGTTTTTAAGGTCTGTTGACCAATCGGCAATTTTCATAATGTGAATTTTGCACAGAGAAGGGAATTGGACAAGACAGAGTCGTATGTAGATGAAAGATTGAAGATAGAAATTGTATCTATCTGATATCTTATGTGGATTATAAACGATTATGAATGTTACTGAACCTGAGTAAATCGCAATGGGCAAAGTTTATGCTTTGAGATAGCAAGTGCCATAATAATAATTTGTATCTGCGTTGTTTAGTGTTTCGTGTGTGTGAGGCGAAAAAACGAAAGAAGAAAGTGAAACGAAGGTAATAACTGAAAAGGAAATTTTTTGATCCATTATTAGATCATTAAATATTTCACAAAATGACCTCAGACAAACTAAACGATCTTTATTTATTTATTCATCCAATTGCAACGCCCATATAAACACAATCTCCACTTTTTTATTTAGTTTCATTTATTTTGCATTTCTTTACGCATACAAATAGTTATTTTATTACTCTGGCCGAATTTAATATCTTTAATCTTCAGTTTTATAATATTATTGTTATATTATTATTACTATTACCTATAACTGTCAGGCATTCTTAAAATGTGCAATGCAAATATTTTACACTGGGTATACTATAAGCTTAAATAAATCGTTAGCATAATAATGTGAGAATAAGAATTTACTAATGATATGTGTGAAATATGAGAAATCAAATGGCAAGGTTGGGATTTCTATTATGGCAAGAAACAAGAAATTTTCGCGAAGTGTCTTATCGTTTGTATTGAATGAAATGACATTGGTTGGACTTTTGCTTTGATTTGGAGACATGAACGTCAAAGACGAATGGTCCGTGTCGAATATGAACTAATGACTTTACGCACGATTAACTTGACTCAGAAAAAGACGAAATTGTTTTTGTCCGAACAAAATACGTTTCTGTTTTGTGAATACATTACTTCTTGTCTCTGTACTTAAAAGAGTCTTAAGAGTCGTAAGAGTGTTTAGAACAGGAATTTTTGTGCGATGTTGCTTGTTGAGGGAGTGAGTGAAAGGAAACGTTGTTGCAAATTTCTTTGTCATCTTCTTACCACATTCTCACTCTTCACAGTTAACTGTCATCCATTTATTTTTGCTCCATAAAACTTTCATTGTCATTGTCATCCCATCGCCTGGTCTTATCATTCCTGACACTGACAGCTAATACTTCGAATAATGATGGAGATACGTGAATGACGCGTAAAATGACGTTGGTCAATTTTTATTGCTGGACCACACCACCGCACGTCAAGCCATTTCTTTGTTTCAGTCCATTACGCAGTCGTGAAGCAACTTTTGACCATCCTAAAACCAATTTCAATCACTCTTCTGAAAAAACATCTTTCAAAGGAGAAATCAATAAAACGCAACCGACACAACGCAAACCAAGAAAATAGAAACACACCATTTCAGCTCTAAATATTTTTAGTTTTATTCTTCAACAATGCGTCATTGACAAATGCAATGTGCGCAATGGCGTATCTACATATGTCGCTTCATCATCCCCCCCCCCCTAGATTTTGGAAAAGAAAATATTTTAACCTTTGCGACCGAAAGCAGCAAATTTTTGATTTTCTGACTGTGAGCCCCTAAAAAACTGCAACCTCTCGAGCTACCCCATTTGCTGAATTTTTGATACGCCCTTGAATGTGTGCAATTTATTTTTAATAGTAAAAAGCAAATAAATTGAGATTGCCGACTGAAGAACTGAATTTATTTTTGGATGAACCTGTACTGTACTACGTGATAAAGCGATGATGAAACGAAATGCTGTTCTTGGTGACGTATTTGTCACTTATGTGCACTAAAGTACAAATGTGAGAATAAATGGTCATTAGTGATGTTAATGATTGTAACAGATAGTTTGTAACGTTGCAATATATTATTACTGTACAGGACTAGATTATTTTGCATTGTCATCGTACATCATATTGTCGTGTGTAAATTGCGTTGCTCATTGTGCCACTGTGTCAGAAGAACAAACGACACGCAAAAAATTAATTGAGTCAATAAACTAAGCTCTCTGTGCAATAAAAATGTTCTCTTGTACTTTACACCTTCCTTTTCTACCCAAGTGACAGCTTTTGCAGTCAAAACCAATTTTTAACAGAATAGAAATCACAAATATCGGACAACATCACCTGAATTAAAATTCTTACAGATTTACTGTACAATGAAATGCTGGTAAAACTTATACACAATTTACAAATACTTGAAATTTGAAACTACAATTTGAAATTAAACTTTACTATCTATAATTGTTTAATTTCACAGTAAATATTTTCATAAAAAACAGAATTAACCACAAAAAAACTAGAAGCGAATAGATTGTATTACAGTACAGTGATATATGAGGGGAAAATGCTGAGAGTATTTGTTATGGACTGAAGAAGATTTGTAGAAGAATTTATTTACAGAGTTGTTTAGTTGTGGGTTGGTTTGAGACGGGGTTGCTGCTGGTATTATTTTAGGTTGAAGCAAATGACATGTTAAGAATTGAAATGTGACTTTCTCATTTTAGACAAGAAATGACATGGATTGAGAATTGGGATGCGGCGATTTATTTATTGGTCATTCATCCCAAACAAGGAGTCTCATCTTCATCTCTACCAACTCTTTTCTTTAACTGTCCCATCCTCCTGCAGCACACAATCATAATTGCACATAATTGACATTCCCCACAGTCACACACAATGTGCAGCCTCATCAACAACTATCATTCCCATTAAATGCCTACACTCTGTCTATTATCATCTTCATACACAATTACCTCTCTCTCTCTCTCTCTCTAAAATAGACAAACAAATTCTTTTTACAACTACAATCAAAATTAGTCGTCTCACAGCTCCAAATCAGTTATGGACACTCACCAAATAAAGAAAAGAATAAATGTTATATGGGAATGCATTTAATTACTCCATGCTCAATTCAAACTCATAAAATAGAAATTATTCCAAACAAATCCGGAGAAAATGATTAGGTGTTGTATTTTATTTCTCCTTCTTTAAGAATGTAAATTGCATTGCAACTTTCATGTGCGTAGTAATTAATTTTCTATTTCGTCCTTTCAATTACAAATTGGTGTGAAATGAAAAGAGTGGGCAGAGAATGTTTAACAGTCCGAAAACCAATTACAAGTAGCCATGTAGCTTATCACAAACATGTTAATTTATTTTGGCAAATTATCATAAACCACAAACAGAAAATGATTTTGATAAAAAATTCAATTTAAAAGCAGGTCTATACGTATGCATTGTAAAAATGAAAGGAAGAGTGGGGCTTGGAGATAACCGAAGTGTATTTGAGATGGAAATGGTTAATTTACTTGTAAAAATGAGAAAGGTGCAATTATTTCCGCTTTCAGAGCCCCCAGAGCGATTCATAATTGCACACAGACAGGAATATACATCTGTATTACACATAGGTACGTAATGCACAGGTCAATCCTATCTTGTACTGTACATTGTATTGAAAGATAAAAATAGGAGAATAATATCCTTAAGTGATTTTTTGTTAGGAGAAGCATTGAGTGTTACTAAACACGAAGGGAATTTTTAAGGAGCCTTGGGCTCAAATTAAAGTTTCACCATTGCACCACCACCACCACACATTCTTCTGACGATTTCATTATTAGCACACTACTCCTAAACACAAATGTACTACATGTATCCACTTTTCTTGTATTTTGTATTGTATGGTAATTTATGTCCGAGAGACAATAAATGAATTGCACACAATATTCTAATCAACAACGTAAAATGCAAAATAATGTCTTGGTGTGTATTTCTGTGTAAGACATAAAATTGGAGTTGTGTTTGTCTGCGTAATTTATTGAAAGAATGAACAATGCCTATTTCTGAGTGAGTGCGGCATTTTTACGCGACAGCCTTTGCTCTTTGCTTCTTTTTAGTGTCAGCATAAGGCAATAAGGGAATAGAAGAGGATGGAGTGAGTGTGGATGTGTAGGAAAGTGAATAATCTCACGTAGTAAATGCAGGTTGGGTGCTATTGTTGCAATTCTCAAGTCTCTTTAGTGTACTCTTTAGTTTTTACACGTGAAAAACGTGTGATGATGGTTTGATTGTGAGGCAGAGGTAGTAAAGGGCTGTAATGGATTCATTCATCCTCCTCTGCCTCTAAGCATTGTAAGTGAGTGCTAATTGTGCGCACCGTCCTCTTAGTCCCCTCAGACGTAGTTAAGCACTTATCTCGCTGTGAATATCATCAATTAATTACACGCTAACTAAACTAACTATCTACAACCATTTCAGTCGCATAATAAATACCTAATACGTCTTCATTCTTATATGTGTTTATATGTAATATGTATGTCTAGTGTAGGAAGAATATATATATGGTGTATAGAGATGGATTGTTGAGGTTATAATTGTGTTAAGAAAGGAAGAGTAGCTACTCTATGAGTATGTGGAGTTGAGTGTAGTTGAGAGTTTGATTTGTGGAAGAAACACCGCAAGGGCAAAAAAGAACTTTCCCTCTCTATTTACAGACACTTTTGTCTCTTTCAGTTCTCAAACTGAATTCTAAATTGTCATTGTACACAGACTCACTCACTCTTCTCAAAGTTAAATCCGCACTCAAGTCATTCGCCTCTCTTTTTCCTAATTCATCTCTTCTTTCTTTACATTACACGTGAAATAAGAAGAATATAAGAAATACAA
This sequence comes from Pogonognathellus flavescens, assembly GCA_019776165.1. NCBI lineage: Eukaryota > Metazoa > Arthropoda > Collembola > Entomobryomorpha > Tomoceridae > Pogonognathellus > Pogonognathellus flavescens. The sequence goes on from JABASD010002895.1 coordinate 17,304, forward strand.
AGTGTAATGTTATAAAAGCACAAGAATATTCACATAATATATAATCCTAAATGCAGTAATTCCTTGTAATCAAATTATGCACGCTATCTTTTACTTTTTGCTACTCTCGAATACTTACAACTCCATAAAGCTCACATTGCATTTAATATCATTATTACTGACAGTGACTAATACTATCATTTTGTAACTTCAGATAGTTAAAAAGCTACATAATTTAAGAAGACCTGATGTAACTTTCTTAATTCAAGTCAAATAAAATTTAAAAATATCTTCAGAATTATTGAAATTTCATTTTCAATTCGTTCGTCCGATCATTTATTTGTTATTCAACATAATGATTAGTGTACAATTAAAATATGTTGAATTGGTTGTACTATTCCAAAGGAAAATATTGAATAAAATATGTTGAATTTCTATCATTCACCTATACATCATTGATTACCAATCGAAGCAAATTGTGACAGATTTAGTTAGAAGTTGTGCTGACTTGGCTCTCTTTATAAATGTTTCACTCTTAAACCTCCATTTAATTATAATACATTATTTTGCACGCATAAATGTAAAGGTAGAGGTGCGTACGTACCTCTACCTATACGTATTGTACGTACAATACAAATTACAATTACAAAGAGGAGGTACCTAATGAAATACATTTCCCTAAAAATGCGAATGAATTTTAATAAAGGACTAATTATTTATTTAGCTTTGCGAGTTATTGACTTGAAGACAAGTCTGAACATTGCACCGCAAGAGAGATGAAATAAAACACAATTGAGTCATTATTTGCATCGCAAATTAATTCACGTTTTTATTAACTGTGCTTGAAATGACATTGACCTATAGAGTAATCGCTGAGCATAATGTTTATTTCATTTCTAATTCATTGTTTGCCAACCACATGAACGAATACATCGACACTTTTGATTTCATTACAGCTCTTCTTGTTCTTCTCGTCGGCACATGTCTCCACTCACACAGAAAACAGTCTTTTGTCTTTTGCTTAGTTAAGGCTAATCAGCGTGCACTCTCCTGTATATAAAGGACGAAGGAAATGAGAAGAAAGAAGGAGATTGTCCTTGCACTTGTTCCTCCGCATAAAAATAAACAAACAAACGAATGAAATGGAAATTGAATTTTAATGGAAAAATAAACAAAGCTACACTACAAAGCACGTCTGTAATGAAAATAAATACAATTAGCAAATCTCAATTTAAATGTAATTGACATGAAGGAATGGACGTGGAAGAATGAGACGAAAGGAATCTTCCGAGGTATAAAAATAGTTGTGCTCTTTTCCATCCATAATATTTTTATTTCACATGCAACTGCAACTGCAGACGGATTTATATTCTTGTCTTAATCTCTCCTTTCAGTTTCTACGAATGGAATGCAATTATTCTTATTATTACCGATACTACCACAAGTCAGCAGAAGAGATAGTAAATATTATACGACTAATTAATTACTTCTCGTCTTGTATATATTCCTCCTGTTCTTATTTTATATGTGTACGAGTGAATGTGAGTTTAAGTGTAGAAGATAAGACTTGGATTTATGTGGCAAGTGCATTCTGGTGCTTGAAAGAAGTGGCTGTGCCTGTGAGTGAGACTGTGCAGGGGAATGATTTTGAGTGTGTCTGTGGCAATTATTTCCTGTGCCTTCATTCATAAAAAGTGTTGGTTGAGTGAGTAGCGGAGTAAAAACAATGAGTGTGTTGTGTTCATTACATTCAATTGCAGTGCTTGATTGTCGTTGACGAGTCTCACACACATTTTCATTTCCGTTTTCCGGTATTACTGCAACTTCACCACAGTCTGCAGTCTTTTCTGTTTACACTCAATCATGTGAGGGCTGCAAATTGCAAATGTGTAATGCAATCACAGTCTGTACTTTTGTTTGCATTGTTAGTAGGCAATTAAGAAATGGGTGACGGATGAATGTCTTCTCAGACTAAATCATAAAACGGAAAACAACGCACAATCTCTCTTACACACACTCACTTCATACTCACATCTTCTCATCTCGAGAAATAAATTCTACAATTCCGTAGAAGTCGTGATGTTTTTTTATTTCACATATTTTACCAACTTCTTATGTGATATTATGATAAACATGATGCTATTGGAGAATAAAAATGAATATGTATTATGTTTGTGCAGATATTATTTATTTATATGTAGTAATATAAAATACATGAACCTAGGTCAGGTATGCTGCTATGAAAATGCATATACATTTTATGTAGCTGTGAAAATAGTAATAGATCTGTTAATAATAATTATACAGATATATATTTCAATATTTCAAATGAATTAATTTCAGGGGAAAGATCGTGTGTTGGAAAATGGAGAGCAATGGCTACAGTTACAGTATTTTATCTTTGTGACATCCATTCTAGTCATTTTAATTTGAAACAACTTCTGGACCAATCTCCCCCAACAACAAAGCCCAAAGGATTGACATCAGACAGACACACATATCTTTATGAAATTGTTTTAGAGGAGAGATTTGAAAATAGCAGTTTTAACTAAATAATTAAATATTTTTGTACTAGCATGCATATTTTATTATTATATTCTATGGACTGCATTTATAAAGGACTGCATGAGTTTTAAAATCTTTAGTATCCGTTCAATACAATTAATTGCAATGCCTTTCGAGTGCTCCCCCATTTCAAAATCCCAGATCTGCTCTTGCTACTGTATAAATTGTATACTAATATAACTGCGCTGTGTACTTACACTGATCACATTATAATATCTATAGTCTATAGATTATTGCTAACCTTTTTCCAGCTATTCTACAACCATCTTTATATTTAGAAAATTTAGAATTAGACAAGTTGCCTAAATTAGAATTTGGGAAAAAATAACAAAAAATACACCAACTTTTGGCGATTTTTCGCTATTATTAGACATTTTTTTCACTTTTCCCGGAATTTGGAGGGGGCACGTGCACCCAGTGCCCTCCTCTCGGTACGTCTTTGTTCATGGTTTTTGTACAGTGGAAGTTACATAAATAATTAACCTAATTAGGAATTAATATTAAAAATTGCCAAATAATTATATACATATGAATTCAACCAATTATTGAAATGAAAAGGATATACCTACCTAAATTAATGAAAATGTAAAGGTAATTTAATCATGTATTTCATCTAGAATCTAGACAGTCAATGGCGTATCTAGAATTTAGTAGTGGGGACGGTAGAAGTTTTGAGGGGGTCTACACGTGTAAAATGGATGTAATATTATCTGCGATTTTGTACTACAAATAATAATTTTCCGGACTGTGGCAGGACAAGCTTCTCTCTAAATACGCCCTTGTAGTCAGCAAATAAATTATTTGTATTCTTATAATTAAAAGAGTTATAAAAGTAAGTATTAAGAAGGTTTAATATTTATAATGCAAATACAAGAAGCGATATTGCTTTTGCGTTACTTTTTCAATGGCCTTTCACTTTTAATTACAGATAGCTGAGCAAAAGCAAAGGGTTGAGGAATAATAATACGGCTGGATTAAAATGCAGCACTTTTTTCTGCGGTATAGATTATAAATAGAGCATTTTTAATTTGTGGAATAAATTATTTATTTTAATGCAAAGTAGAATTCAATTTTACAATTTTTGTAGTTGCTTTCGGTGCTTGTTTGTGTGCGTGGGAATTATATACCTAGCCACAAGCTAAAACTGCGGGTGTTACGAATCATCTCCAAAATTGCTCAATTTAATTTCTATCGCTTGTGAACATAAGTGTGTTTGTAGTTAGATTTTGTAAGTTTAATTAGGTATATGTGGTACTGACAAATCAGAAACTAAATGTTAGTTTAGTCTTTTCCTAATCATATTCTTAGGTAATATTTAAGTCACAAAACGCGAAGTACTCAAATCCTTTACATTTACAATTCAACACGGAACACGCCACTGCACTGGCAACTCCACAGAAATTATTGAATGTAAATGTAATATTATAATTGTTTGAAATTTTAAATTCAAAATTGAGATCCGGCCGATTAAAAGCGAAAAAAGCAGCAATAAATTATATTCGGTGAGAAGATTTATTTACTGTTAATTTAAATTCAAAGAAATTTATTTGCAATTTTTAGCATTGGAACGTCAAGTCACAAGTGGGGACGTTTAGAATTTTTGAATGTATGAATTTTAATTGTATTTTATTTTCTTTCTCAGGGAGTCAGATTTTTTCCATCAAATGGACGAGCAGGAAAGTTTTGACATGGGTGGGAGAGTGTCAGCCACCCCGAAATTTGAGATGTCGAACTTACCACAATCGAAGAAATGTCTGATTGCTTTGTTTGTTGTGGTTCTGTCCATCTTAATCGCCTCAGCCTTCATTTTCATATTAATCGAGTCTGACGTCATGACCGTCAATTTTCCTCGAGCTCTCCCGCAAGCCAGTAATGCGGAAATGTTACAAAAGTCAAAGGACGCAGCGGAAAGAGACCAAGTCATTAAATCCCGTTTGGTGTCCATGGAGGAACATTTGCAGCTCATCAAAACAAACATTTCCATTCTCAATTCCAGCGGCCAGAATTCCTCTCCCCGTGACTTTCTGACGGAGAAGAATCTTTTCCAGGGCGAAGTGATGGAACTGAACCACCGACTGAATAATTTCCATCCAACTTCTCACGAGGTGGAATTGTTACTGAAAGATGTTCAAGCGCAAGTTCTTCATTTGCAACTCAGAATCAACGAAATGACGGATCACAAAATTAAAACTTTGGAAGATGGTCAAAAGAACCTGGAACGGGAATTAATGTCCACCAAGGAAAAACTGATTCAAGAAAAACAAGATCATTTGAAAAAACACGAAGAAGTTTTGGCCTACCAAAGTTTGTTGAGATCTCCGGCAAACGTCCCAATGGGAAACCTGGTAGTTCTCTTCAGCACATTCATGTACTCTCTGGCCCCGGTCCTCTTGTGAATTCATCGTTAAAAATTCAAACAACATGACGATCCTCCTCCAACTCCAACCATGACTGAATTTCCATTTTTTTATTATAAATAATAATAAGAATAAGCTTTGCGGAGGGAAGAAAAATTGGAAGACTTAATTTACATCGACTTAATGTTTTGTATTTTTACAAATTCTCTTTACAATGATGTTGGCCATCGAAATATTTAGTAGTTTTTAGTTACAAATTGATTTGAAGTACATAGCAGCTTCAGTTTTTGTGATGTTAATTAATTGTGAGATTTATTGTGAATAATTTTCTCATTTTCCGTAAATATTTTATTCAACCAAAATACTCAAAATAATTAGTGAGATTATTAGTTTGTTAGAATTTGTTTGTAAGTAAATTGAACAATCAAGAATAAGGTTAGGAAGTAATATAGTATTGTCAGTAGTTTCAGTCAGTTTTGATGTGCGGAGTAAAGTAAATCAAAATGACTGTAGTAGGGAATGTAAGGTGCGTGTGGTGTATTGATAGTCCTTTCGTCGAATCTTGTCATTTTGAATAGTGAACAAACATTTACCACAATTATTGTTTTCTGAGCCATTGCGGAAACTAAAACTAAACTGTAAATGAACTTAGTAAGACAATTACAAGTTTGTAGCTTAAATGATCTATTATTGTAATTAATGTAATTATTGATAACATAATAACTACAACCTTAATTTAATACCAGTACATAATAATTGTATAATTGTATTATTACGTCTGTTGTAGATCTGATTCGCATGTGTTGAAATCTCTTCTTTAGATCTAATGTAAAGGCTATCAAGCAAAAAGCAAACTATTGCATTAATGTTGTCTACAACGGTATAGGGACTGTGCGCTTCATAGAGGCATGACAATCGCGCCAACTCTTAATACTATAGTAGATTTTCATAGGCGGACTTTGCTCCATGTACCTAC